>WNHD01000055.1:0-72946 GCA_011057455.1 Ganaspis sp. Gsp50
TTCTGGAACATATTGAATTTTTTAAAAATCTTCATGAATATGACATTTTTTCAAAAGAAAATAACCCTTCACGTTTTTCCAAATTTGACTGTGTTCCTGAAACTTTTTTTGGATTTACTTTTTTTTGTTGGATTCCGTATGAAAAGAGAAGAAATTTTATGTATATTAGAAACACTACACTTTTCTGGAACTTATAGAATTTTTTAAAAATCTCCATGAATATGACATTTTTCCAAGAGAAAATAACCCTTCACGTTTTTGCAAATTTGACTCTGTTCCTGAATTTCTTTTTGGATTTTCTTTTTTTTGTTGGATTCTGTATGTAAAGAGAAGAAATTCTATGTATATTAGAAATACTACTCTTTTCTGAAAAATATTGAATTTTTAAAAAATCTGCATGTATATGAAATTTCTTTAACCGAAAATAATCCTTCACAGTTTTGCAAATTTGACTGTGTTGCGTAAATTTTTTTTTGTTTTTCTTTTTTTTGTACATATGCAAAAGAATTTTTTTCAGAATTGAATTTTTCACGTTTTTGCACTTCGTTTCTGAATTTTTTTTTGTAGTCTGACAATCTTTCGTATATCTCCATCTCAATTTGTTCCCAAACTATTGTGTACTCTAAAATAGAAAAAATAACCAGAATTTCATCCAGTTTTTAACCTACTTTTATACAACGTCCCTTATGAAACATTTACCTTCGCCTCGAAATCTCCCTAATGGACTGCCGCTCTGACAATTATGCGAGCTGGTTTCTCTCATCGAAAATTGGGTTACTTAAGTGCGGGTGTCACAGAATCTTCGGGTCCATTAAGGCAAATCAATCTCGTTTAAATCACAGTATTTAAATCTCAATTTTAATGGATCTCTATTTTCTCAAAATGATTATACCTTTCGGACCAATACAATGAGTACATATTCTATTTATATTTTTTTCAATTCTTTATGAAATTAAGGTTTCTCCACTAAATACAAACTTGCTTGAAAATTTGAACAGTTAAATACCAAATAGTTTGAAAAATTGAAAATTTGATTGAACAAATACAAAATTGTCTTGCTTAATTATGAAATTTGTCCATCTTGGGAAAAAACAAATTGAATGGTCTCGTGTATTATGCAAATGAGCAAGAATCGCAGCATCCGAACTGACCAGTGAGCGATACACACTCGGGTTTGTGTACTTCCTAAAGTCCCACGTGGGTGGACACGCACGAGTGTGCCCACACACACTTAAGTACGACTTAATGGATTTCTGATGGTTCATGTGACCGAGACATATAAAGAGTTCATTTTCGCGTGGATTCCTTCTTATGTGGATGTACCGAGCTCCGTTTATGTGCGCGGTTTGATATTTATCGACAACGTTCTCCCATTAACCGAATCCGCTTAAATTATGACGTCACTACCTCAATACTGTCGATTACCCGAGCACGTGAAGACTCCTGCAGCTTGTACTGCACTCATAATGTGGAAGCGATTTAACTTATTCGACATATTCCGGGAACAGGCGTGTAAGATGTTCTTAACGGACTGAAGTGATTTCGACCGAAAACAGATTCGGTTCAATCAGTTTCGCTTTAAAATTTACCTCATGGAAATCAAATTTATTTTGGCCACAGCCTCGTGGAATACTTCATTTTTTATTACTTGTGAGCATGTGTGCTTATAGTTGAAAATTGCTTTCTTTGTAACTACATTGCATTTTTTAATTTGTTGCACAATAATATAAGAATATATAATATAAACAATATTTTTTACTGTTCCTTTCTTGAATACACCGGAACACCGATTCTGACAAAATACCTAACACGGTACAGATTACGCCGATTGTACGCTGATTCTGTATCGTGTTAGGTATTTTGTCAGAACCGGCGTTCTGGTATATTCAAGAAATAAATATTAAAAAATATTCTTGTATTAAAATTATTGTACCTGCACCGGAATTCTGATTTTGGCCAATACTAAACACTGTTCAGAATCGGCGTTCCGGTGTATTCACTCTTTTTTTACAATTTATTCTTCAAGGAACAAAAATGTAGTACATGGTATTTATTAAATAGAGAAATGAATGAATCGGAGATTTTTCTTTTGGCGAGGTCATCAGCACAGTCTACAGTTGTTCTAGATCTTTGTGAAAATTTTTCTGCTGAAACAAGAAATTCTGATTGACAAAGAGAGCGAGTTGCAGCTTTCCCTCAAAGGAGGAGTCAGTCCATCTAAGGAAGCTTGCGACAGTCTTTAGTAGGATTGGTATTTTTGCACTGAAGACATTCGTGTCGTTCAAGTTGCCTTGAACTTGATATCTAGGCTTTGCAGACGTTCATTACTCATCATGTCACAAGACAAGATTCACTCTATCTCTAAACCTACAGGATTATTTTACACTATTAAAAATCATAGAATTTATCACTTTTGACTTTTATTTGCGCACTTTACAAGACATTTAATTTAATTTATCGTCAATGCCTATAATTTATGTAACTCACAATTTACAAAAGTTAATAAAAAATAATATGTTGACAAAAATGAATGTACGAATAGCTAATAAAAATCATGCATGATGGATGGGTAGAAACAAACTAAAAGTCACTTTCTTGATTGATGATTCAGTGTCTCTTTTTAGAGGTTCGGGAACAATCGAATTGTTTTTGAAAGTTGTTTAAATTGTTGTTTAATGGACTTTTTTAAACAGAGGGTGGACATTTGAATGAGAATCACTGACCTATTCGATAGGATCGCGTGGGACTAGACTGGTGAGTGGCGAACTCACTGATGAAGCTGATGAAATGATTGAGGAAATCTTTATGACTGATGGTGCCAGTGCAAAATAGCACTTGGACAGTCCAATTCATAGTCGATTGAACTTGGGAGGGCTTAGTTAGTACACAAAGCACGTACGAATCTCCCCAATTGCATCAACAGAGATTTACAACCCGGAGGTGTGAATCATATTAATTTAAACAGAAATTGCACGAACAGATTTGATTTACAAATATTCATTCTTCAAAAGTACTTCATGTATAATAAAATAAATTTATCTAATCAAATGGAAAAACTGGTGGTAATTTTTATTTATCGAAAGATTTTCTTTTGTCTAGTATCATTTAGGGTTTATTTCGATTTTATTATTTAGGCCTAGGTTAGGATGACAAAATTGGTTAAAACCAAGAGTTGTATTAATTATAATTTAAATGGCTTAAATTAGTTATGTATTATCTAGTGGTTAGAATAACCATTAAAATCCAGATATGGATTTTTATCAAAATCCCACCTTTAACACATTTTTGAGAATCAGTTGTGTCAATTATAATTCGGTATTATATTTCGGTATTATCTAGTAGTCAGAATAACTTTCTTTCTTTCTCTTTTCTATCTTTTCTTTTCCTTCTTTTTGTTTTAAACAGTTTTTTTGCAAATGCTTACAGCCAACACGAATAATCAGAATAACAGTCAAGGTTAGGTTTATCATTGATGAAACGACCAAACGATATATCGATATCAATCGATCTAAACGCGAAGGTAGTGTACGCATGCGCCACATATTTGAAAAAGCCAATAAAACATTGAAATAAAATTCAATAAATTGCTAAACAAAACCATTTCGTTCAGTTTTTTAAAAAATTTTGTTGTTTTTTAGATTCTTGTTGTCTTTCAGAATATTGTTGTCTTTTAGAATATTGTTGTCTTTTAGAATATTGTTGTATTTTAGAATTGTGTTCTCTTAAAATTTCGTTCGTTTTTTTGATAATTTCGTTTCTTTATGTCTTTTTTAGAAAAAGAATGATAAGATAATGAATTTGAAAAACCGTTTAGTAACCTCAAAAAAGGAGAAGCTAATGACACTTATTTAAAAACAATTTGAAGAAGAAAAACTTGAATAACTTTCTTCGAGGCTGGATAATAAATTAGTATTTAACGTCAGCGAATAATAAATAGTTAAAATAATGATGCTTAATTTGCCGAGGCATTTTAATACGGATTTCGCAGTGATGACATTAATTGCAAATGCAGGCATCAATATAACTGACTTCTGACCAGCAAATATGCCTCTTAACGAGGCATGCGCTTCTAATATTATTTTATAAGTAATTTCGCATACTTTCTAGGGGATTGGAACAAAGTCAGAAGTAAAGCTTCATTATAAAATGTGTTACACAGCTACTTATCATTTTCCAGCGCAGGACCGTTATAAAAACACCTCGTGAAGGAAAGTCATGTGAATGTTGCGTGCATTCGTGTAATATTCATTCACCTACGCATGTGCACCTGCTCCTGAGGGCCGTCGAGTGAAAAGAGGAAATTATAATGCCATTAATTTTGTAATCTGCGTAGGAATGGGCGGGCTAGTCGCTGCTAGTGTGCAGGATATTTCAATTGGTATGTAGGCAAGCCTCCAGGGACCTCATGTGGAATTCTTCATATATACATTATGGTAAAGTTAACTTTTATGGTATTCTGTCTTGATTGACTCGATGTACTTGTCTCTGACATTTTCTTTTCCTCAACACCACACTTTCGCAAATCCCGAACGGAAATGGCACGGAAACACCTCAACGTGCTCGGAATTCTTATTTAGCTTTCGTTTCATCGTTTCACTTCAAAAGTACAATGTAATCGATTCTTACATAATTCGGTACAATCATTGTCAGTTTTCCAAAATTACTTTTTTTATTTTGTCTATTTGCAATTGTACTATATTTAAAATGGTACTGCGGTATCATTTAGAGGTTAGAATGAGAATTAAAATTGTCGAGAATCGCCTGTTTTATGAATTGTAGTTCGGTATTTTATTTCGGTACTATCTATAGTGGTTAGAAAAACAATTAAAATTGTTGTAGACCATCAACTGTATTAATTGCAGTTCGGTATTGTCAAGAAGTAAGAAGAAACACAATTGTTGAAAACCATCAGTTGTATGAATTGCAGTTCGGTATTATATTTCGGTATTATCAAGAAGTAAGAACAACAAATAGAATTGTGCATTCATAATTCACAATTCGTTATTATATTTCGGTATTATCTAGTGGTTAGGATATCTAACATTGCCAAAAATGACCAGCTGATTGAATTATAATTCGGTATTGAGAGAATAGAATAATGTTGAAAAAAGTTTAGGTTAGGTTGGACGTTTCTGACGTTAGGTTGGACGAACGATAATATCAATCGTTCGATATATCGATATCATTCGAGTTAATCCCGCGCTTATTTCAAATGTCAACAAAACTTTTAAATAAAATTCACAAAGACAAATAAAACTCTTCTGTAATCATCGAAGTATGATCTTTTCTGAACTATAAAGTTAACAAAAACTTTTAAATAAAATTCACAAATTTGACTAATAAAACTCTTCTGTAATCATCGAAATATGATCTTTTCTGAACTATAAAGTTATAATTATAAGCACTAAATGAAATTTTGACTAATAATATTTGGCATTCACAATTTTTATCGAAACTAATTCTTCTTTTAATCCAGCTTTCTGCAATTTCCAGAACGGATCAGGTCGAAAGAAACTAGGAGATAGAAAATTATGATACGGGTATTGAGTTCACTGCTGTAACATCGAATGTTACTATTGAATGTAAATCAGATCAAAAGTCGATCAGGAGAGTTTCTCGCAGCATTTCTTTAAAATTTAGAATCTTTCGAGTCTGGATTTGTACATTAGTAAGAAACCTCACGAGGAACGGTAAAATGCTTGTACAGAATACACATTTTACAACCAGAGCGCTCTCGCCCATTCATCTAAACGATTTAAACTCAACGGTATCGATTGCCGCGTCTTAAGATTACGCAGGCTTTGCATCCGTGATTTTGCATATGAATCCAATAAATGTATAGAGCTGATACAAATCTTTTGAAAAATACTTACAAACATTTCATTACAAGCTATGAAAGCTTTCGTCACTGTGGGAAATAGTTCATTGTATATAATGGCACATATTTTAGCCAGCAATGGCTTTTAAACACTTGAAAGTAATTATAAAAGTTGAAAGTAGCGTATTTGAAAGTAAATCTGAAAGTAAATATTTATCTAAAGTAAATATCTGTATTACACAAGATTTTCAATCTTTCATGCATTGTAAAGAATAGTTAATTAGACCAATTATCTGCTTTTCATTAAAATGGGACAAAAAATACAATATGGAATTTCACTCCTGTATGTGACATGAGAACGTTCGTTAAAACAAATAGAATATATTGTAAAAATGTCTTGACTTTCTAACAAATTTTATGAGCTTCATTTTTTGCTTGCTAAATTAGCATTTATAGTGAGTAGATTTTTTTTCGAAATATAATTGTTGGGAAAAATGTTTATCTCACAATGATTCAAAAAAATTAGAAGGAATAAAAAAAGTGTTGAGCAATTGAAAGAAAAAATATTAGAAATAAAAAGAAAAAGGAACAAAAATAAAAAGAAAAAGGAACAAAAATAAAAAAAAATTAACATTGATCATCGAGATGAAAAATCCGATAAAAGTTGAACGATTTTGAAAAGATCAAATTGTGAAAAGAATATCAGAAATTGCTTTTACTAAAAAAAATTGCACTCACTTTCCAGTGACAATTAAAAAAAAGCATTTTCTGGTTTATTGAAACCGGAATTTCGTTTTTCCATGTGTAAGAATGATGGATTGGAGCGCGACATTAACATTAAGATCATAACGTCGCTACCTTGAAATCGAATACGACGGGATAACTGGTTGAAAGGAGTGATGCAGATTTGAAATTTATGCAGCTAAGGATCGATTTCTATTAGGTGCATTCAGTTTTTGATACGTCGCACGTGCACCTTACACCCACGTGGCTAAACTTTGTGATTTGTAGGTTAAATGAACTCACTTCACCGATCTCACATAAACTCGCCGCACATTATACAGCCTACGTGTACTTTACATTTGGCTGGAGGTGGGTGTAAAATTACAGAGATCGTACGAAAATCAGGAAATCGTGCGAGCCAACTTGACCTCACAATCCAACAGAATCATCACCAGAATCTTTCAGTTTAGCAAAATCCTAGATTCTAGTAATTGCCTGTGAAATTTCGAATCATTTCTTCAAAGCACGAATTTAAAGATCAATTTTAAAATAAAGTCTCCTATGTAATTTTACACGTGTTTTCAAAGAGTTGTAATTTTATACTCATTTTTCATTGTCTTTTTCAATTTTCAATGCGTTTTTCATTTTTTCCACTCAGTCAGTTTCTAATTCATGCAAATCTCTGCTTATTACTGATATTAAATTATTTTTCGCAATTTTCTTCATCTTTCTTTTCTATTATCTGTTCGACTGTTTCGTATATTTTTAATATTTTTACACTAACGGGGATTGTAGTCAAAATAATTAATAAATCAAAAATTAGCAGTTCGAATTTTCAAAGTTTTTAAATTTCGAAAAAAATTATATAACAGCAGTAATAATAATACAGCATTATTTTCAAACATCGAATTTCGATATTGAATAACGCAAAAGAAAAAATTCGTTAAAGACCTGCGATTTCACTTCTATAAGGAAAACTTTATCATTCTTGAGTCGACTCTTTAAAAAAAGAAGATATATTTTCTCGGGAATTTTACCGAACCATATGATAGTGTGAGTCAGTTGCTATTGACATTTATGAGAACCACTTATCGTAAAAATTTTACGACCTCAAGAGTGAAGTTTAATTTACTTAAAAGACATGAAACTGCTAGCGAGTGCTACCTACAATTATGTACCTTTAACAATGATGCAGATTCATAATTGCATGATTCACATTCATCAATCATTATTCGCTAAAGTTACCTGTCCAGTCTTTATACCTCGTGATAAATAATTATCTCTAATTACAGAGGTGACGTAATTCCAATTTAACTCTTTGATTTTTCAATCAACTTGAAAATTGTGCGCACAATTTAAAGGCTATTGGGTATTATCCACAATGTGAACCTAGATTCTCTTATCAAGGAAATTTCTAAAAGTTAATATATCATTGGAGGGAGAACGTCAGCTGCTACAGGAAGGAAGTTGCTGATAACAATTTATCTAGTTTATTTTCGAGTGGACGCTTGAGCGATTAACTACGCGGATCTAATATATCATAACTTGTTGGGTTAAAATTATAGTGTAATGGAATATTACAACTGCATACTGTTTCATTTGAAGTCTACATTGATTGTAATTGCGTTGGACATAATTGCAATTGTAATTTCATTGAGCATAGTTGTAATTCTAATTTAACTGAATAGTAGTAATTTTAAGGAAAACGGTTCACTTTTTTATTATTTAATTAACGGTTCACCTTTTATTATTTAATTATCGTGCAATTTAATACATTTTTCTTATAATTGTAATTTCATTAACAATAATTGCAATTTCATTAGCAATAATTGCAATTCTAATTTGCGAGACAGTAAAATTACAATTTTCGTTTTGAAGGCAATAGTTGCAATTGTAATCTCCAAGACAATGAAATTGTAATTTTAATTTCCAAGGCAATAATTGCAATTGTAATTTTCAAAACAATAAAATTGCAATTTTAATTTCCAAAATAATAAAATTGCAATTTTAATTTCCCCGAATATAATTACAACTTCACTGAAAATAATTACAAAGATTACTTTATTAGATGATTGCAATTTCTTTGAAAATAATTGCAATCGCAGTTTCCTAGTTAATAATTACTATTTAATTGTAATTTCACTAGATATAATTGCAATTCTATTGTCTATTAAAATTATTATATTGAATAAAGATATTTTGTTTGACTTGAAGCAAAACCCAATGGACATGGATTATTTAAATCCTAAAGGTACCATTTCATTACTGAGAAAAACTGAAGGCAGCCCTCTGACGGGAATCCGAAAAAACAAACACCGCGGGATTATTTGAATTCAAGTTTTCACGTCTTTGGAATTTTTCTCTTCAATAATTTAAATTTTAATTATTGTCAATATGTTTTTGAATTATAAGATTAATTTTAATACAATTGCTATTATTTCTTTTAATACTATTTGATTCCTTTAATACTATTTGATTCTTTTAATACTATTTGATTCTTTTGATACTATTTGATTCTTTTAATACTATTTGATTCTTTTGATACTATTTGATTCTTTTAATACTATTTGAATCTTTTAATACAATTTGTTTCTTTTAATACTATTTGATAAAATAGTTTATATAAATATATTCATCAAATATTTTTTTACTAAAATATAAAATAAAGCTTCTTTAGAGACAACAGTCTAGAGAGTAATATTATTCGAAAATTATTTTTTTAAAGCCGGATCAATCAACCTAAAATGCGGCACATATATTTCTGGGACGAAAATTGCCTAATTTTCCGGGCTATAAACTAAAAGTGTAAATTAAAAATGTGCACGGTAGAGTCAGCTGGTTTCATGGGTTATTCAGCAGGAGTAATTTTTAAATTCTTCGTTTATGAATTTAAAAAGCGTGACAGGAGTGTATCGGTCTGAAACCTGGTTTTTGTCGATGGTGAAACGAAGATAGGCTAAGTTGTTCTTGAAAAATATGATTACGCGGTTACAAAGTAATCGGGAATTCATTCTCATCTACTTTTACGCTTCAGTAGCTTCCTGATCAGTATCTGACATTGATTAACTGTGGGAGATTATAATGTATCGCATCTTCGCGTCACTGAAAGCACAGTGTTGTCTCTTCTCATAATTGTATTTACTTTTAAATTTCGTTTATTTTCAAATCTTGAACATATATACACTTTGTATCGCAAATAAAGCTCTTCAATCTGAATGCAAACCTACACTTGAAATTAACATTCTACATGATGTATTCGCTCATTTTCTACAAGACGGAAGAGTTAAGAATGCGTCTCGTTAATAATTGAACTGGCGACAAATTGATCGTGACAAATTCCACTTGGATGCACTCGTGTTCCATTTTCATAGGGCAATTTATCCTTAATATTTTCAGACGAGCTCGATCGGCGCTAGATAAACTGATTCCGATTTTATCTGGATACATTTCGAAAGAATCTTATACTTTGTTAGCAGTGTGCTAACAAGCAAATGCAGAACCTTCTATCACAAATTTCATGCACCATGGAAATTTCGTTTATAAATGCAAACAAGTTTCGGATAGTGAAACTGGAGAATGATTAGGAAAAGAAAAGAAAAAGAATAAAAAAACAAAAATAGAACAAGAATAAAGCAAGAATAGGAACAAGAATAAAACAAGAATAAAACAAGAGGAGAACATGAAGAGAACAAGAAGAGACCAAAAATAGAACAAGAAAGGAACAAGAATAGAACAAGAATAGAACTAGCATAGAACAAGAATAGAACAAGAATAGAACAAGAATAGAACAAGAATAGAACAAGAACAGAACAAGAATAGAACAAGAACAGAACAAGAATAGAACAAGAATAGAACAAGAATAGAACAAGAATAGAACAAGAATAGAACAAGAATAGAACAAGAATAGAACAAGAATAGAACAAGAATGGTACAAGAATGAAAGAAGAACAGAACAAAAATACAACAAGAATTGTACAAGAATGGAACAAGAACAGATCAAGAATACAAACAGGAATGTAACAAGAATAGAGCAAGATTGGGATAAAAATAGAACAGGAAAAGAACAAGAATAGATCAAGAATAGAACAAGAGTAGAACAAGCATAAAAGGAAAAGAAATCAAGAAGAGAACAAGAAGAAACCAAGAAATAGAACAAAAAATAGAACAAGAATGGTACAAAAATACAACAAGAATGGAACAAGAACAGAACAAGAATACAACAAGAATACAAAAAGAATACAGCAAGAAAAGAACAAAAACAATTCAAACAGGAATGTAACAAGAATAAAGCAAGATTTAGATAAAAACAGAAAAGGAGTAGAACAAGAATGGAACAAGAGTGGAACAAGAATAGTTCAAGAACACAACAAGAGTAGAACAAGAATGGAACAAGAGTGGAACAAGAATAGTTCAAGAACACAACAAGAGTAGAACAAGAATGGAACAAGAATAGAACAAGAATAAAACAAAAAGAGAACAAGAATAAACCAAGAAATAGAACAAAAAATAGAACAAGAATGGTACAAGAATGGAACAAGAACAGAACAAGAATACAAACCGGAATGTAACAAGAATAGAGCAAGATTTGGATAAAAATAGAACAGGAGTAGAACAAGAATAGAACAAGAATGGAACAAGAATGGAACAAGAATGGAACAAGAATGGAACAAGAATAGTTCAAGGATACAACAAAAGTAGAACAAGAATGGAACAAGAATGGAACAAGAATGGAACAAGAATGGAACAAGAATGGAACAAGAATGGAACAAGAATGGAACAAGAATAGTTCAAGGATACTACAAAAGTAGAACAAGAATGGAACAAGAATAGAACAAGAATAGAAAGGAATATAAAGAAATGAAAAACATCAGAAGGAAATATGAAAATAATGAAACTGACTAAGCTAAATTTGTAGAAATAGTAGAACTAATAAAATTATTATTAAGAACGTTAACGAATAGAGATTTAGTATAATTCTTTACATAAAAACATTGTTAATTAAACATGAGAAAAGTGCAAGAAAAGTTAGACAGTTGAATTTTACAATTATCGGCGGCATACTTTCGTGAACTTCTAATTAGTACTTGAGTTAATTGTACTGGTTGCGTGACTGCAAAATCGAGGAACACGATCACGGAAATTCTCGTGTCTTTAGCATCACCGCTAGTCAAAATTACTGTCCGGTGTTTAATTACTATTATGAAGAGAATCATTAATTCTGTAAATAATGGCACTAGTCGATGCTCTCCAGCTCATACTCGATTCATGTAATTTTCTCAAGAGATCGTGTATACTGCTCTGCACTTGTATAATTTTCAGAATTGATTAACGGTGATTAATCAGACATCGTTAAGTGTCCCGATCAGCGAAAACGAAGCTTCCTATCAAAAGACTTCCAATTCCGCGAATTATAAATCACACTTCCGATAAGACTTCATTACTCAATCCTTATTTTGCGGAACTTACGTCAGGTAGAAAATTACTGTTAACTCGTTACAAATAATAAATTTATGCATTTTGTTATTTGCTTTTTGTTTATTTCAATTTGATTAATTTGGAATGTAAAAGCACAATTTTTCTAATTATTAAGTAAAATTAACTTTTTTAACATCTCAACCTTTTTCTACCTGTTATATTATGTCCTTCTTTCAAAGTTTGTTCTGTTTTGTATTTATTCTTTTCTATTCCTGTTGTATTCATTTTCTATTCTTTTGTAACTCTGTTCTATTCTTTTGCAATTCTGTTCTATTCGTATGTAATTCTGTTCTATTCTTTTGCAATTCTGTTCTATTCGTATGTAATTCTGTTCTATTCTTTCGCAATTCTGTTCTATTCTTATGTAATTTTGTTCTATTCTGTTGTAATTATGTTCTTTTTTCAACGTTTGTCTTGTTTTGTATTTATTCTTTTCTATTCCTGTTGTATACACTTTTCATTTTTTTGTAATTCTGTTCAATTCTTTTGTAATTCTGTTCTATTCTTTTATAATTCTGTTGTATTCTTTTATATTTATTTTCTATTCTTTTATATTCCTGTTCTGATTCTATTCTTTTCTGTTCATTTTGTATTCTTTCTATTCTTATTGTATATCTTTATTCTATTCTTTTCTGTTCATTTTGTATTCTTTCTATTCTTATTGTATATCTTTATTCTATTATTTTCTATTCATGCTTATTCTTTTTGTATTTTCTATTCCCCTTCCATTATTATCAATTTTATCGGGAATTCTTATTCTATTTTACATTTATGTTGTATGGTTCCTCTATTTTTTTTGTTCTTGTTCCCTTTTTATTCTCTTCTTGTTCTCTTTTTTTATTCCTGATATATTCTTCCTCCATTCCTCCCCTATTTTCTTTTCCTGGTTTTTGAATCTTTTTCCATTTATGAAATGGAAATGTTGAAATTGTGGAAAATGTAATCTTTGCTACTCTTTTAAATTCTTCTCTTCCTTCAAATTTTATAATTCTGTTTCTTTTATTTGCAAATAATTAAAATCAAGCTTGAAATCGAAAGTAGTTCATCAAGAACGACTTGAAGGATATTAAAAAAATTAGAGCAAAGCCTCTGAATTGATAATATATCCACACGCAAATTAATTTCAATCTAAAAATAATCGCGTGATAATTTTTATGCAGAGACTGCTGCAGCCATAATCAATAAAAAGGAATCGTGACAAGGATATGTTTTTACGAAATTTTTCTTCCTCTTTATGACAAGCTATAAAAAGGCGACAGGGCATTATCAAGTGGAATTCCAAGCGCATAATGTGCAATCTTTCTGAGCGCAGTTTACATGGGCGATAGTTGCATTGATGCAAATTGGAAAGGGAGAAGAGAATTTCTAGGCGTGAACTCAATGTAGACAAACTATTCCTGACACGTGGTTTGTTGTGTGTACAAGAATGGTCGTAATGGAGTGAATGCCGAGTGATGCGATGTTGGAAATTCATCGTTCTTCATAGTGATTAGCCATGCAAATGCATCTAGGTTTAACTCCAATAGAGATATATATATATTCCGTTTAACATAATTGCTCGATATTGTTCCTTCGTTAGACTCTCATTCTTAATCTACAACTTCAACAATCTTCCACTCTTATTAGACTCCATCTAATCCGCTTCCCCTTTATCACCAAATGACCATCTCATTTCAAACGTGTCTCATTTTCTGCTTTTCTAATTGGAAAGTCGGTACTTGCGTGTAATAATTCACTTTAATATACTTTACATCTACTTTACTTGCCTTCTACTTTCCTTCTATTTTTCTTCTAGTTTCCTTTTACTCTTCTTCTACTTTTTTCTACTTTTTTCTACTTTTTTCTACTTTTTTCTACTTCTCCTCTACTTTACATCTAACACAATAAAATAATAATTACTACGTGCAATAACTGCCTCTGAACTCACAAACAACTTTTTAGGCAACAAAAATCTGGCTCCAAGAGGAGATAGAGTTTCACGCACAGAGGCAGTTATTGCATATGGACCTTCAATTGTTGTTCTTCAAAAGAAGTTTCATATTGACCTTTCGATCGAATTTTTATTCAGAACAATCTGATCCATTATAGGATCTAATTTAAGGACATTTTTTTAAGGACATTTTTAAGGACATTGTTAACAATTTTGGGTCCAGTTTTCGAATCGGTTTTCAAATTACAATACAACCGGGTACAAAACAAGTTAATTATCTAATAAAAGTGCGTTTATTGACCGCTGCGAAGGTGAAACGAAGAGATGATGCTGATTCTGAATTGCAAGTGGTCAGAATGAATTGTGGTAGCGCGCAATCTTGAATCGAGAATTTTTAATGATCTTTAGGAAACTACATGTCTAAAAAGACATTTTACAGGTCTAATTATGGATGATTGTAAATCTCCCTTGCACGAAGGCTTTTTTACGGCTGGGCACGCCACTTGGCATGGCGCCACATTTTCAATAAATCGTGCGTAACGTCTCTGATGTTAAAAAGTTATGCACAGTCGTTTGCCACACGGGAAAAACATTCGCTTCTGTAGAAGTCACTAGTCATGTGGACACGCATCTTGATGAGTTGAACCCAAGTTGGCGGTTCAATTCAGAACAGGTTGCAGGCTTACGTTTTTCACCTTGTCAGCGCAATAGTCAAAACTTCTTAGAATTCATGATACACTGGGTTCGAGTATTTTTTCCCTTCATTTTAAGACACTTTTTCATTCTTCTTAGATTGCTTTTAGTTTGGAAATATCGTCAACCGGAGGAAATTGTATTAACACATACATGTGTAACGTGAAACATTGTTCTAAAAGTGTGAGAGCGTTTTATAGGGACGTTTTAGATGATAATTCTCAGGTGTTAACAACCTCTTGGTTTTGAACACAGAAAATCACTTCTTTTCCAGGGTGGTCCAAAAATGGTCTAAATTTGGAAAACGTTTACTTTCTCTTGTTGCCTTTTCCCTCGAGAGAGAAACGGGAAATAAATATTTGTAGTTGGTAACTACTGTATAAATACGGACACTTTGATCTTCACTTATCACGTCTTTTTTTCAAAACATTACTTGGCGTTTTCCGTTTTCTTGAAAGTACTCAAGGACGAATGAAATCGTTTGGATATATTTGAAATTCAAATGAGATAAAATTCTATTTTGTGGATACTCTTGTGTTTTTTCAGAAAACTAAGAAGAACTAAAAAAACTTCGTAATTAAAGATATCTAGTTTTATAATAAATGAATTCAATTCAGAAGTTTTATTTATAAGAGAAATATTGAACAACTATAAAATACTTCTATTAATAATATACAAAAAAAAATTGTCAATGAAGTTGACAAGATGAAAGTAATTTTTTATTAGGTGCTAAAGAAAAAGTTAAATAGTACCGTTTCATATTTTCTATCAGAAAATAGAGAAAAATTGTTGAAATGTTATCAAATATGTCTAAAGTGTGTATTGAATAAATTTAAATAATAACTGTTTACATTCTTTTCTGCCATTTTCAACCATGTTTATTTTGCTCTTCAATAAAGAACTGCTAATGTTAAATTTTTGTTATTAGCTGCTAAAAGCTCGAAATGCACTCGACCGTGGTTCGCACGGTACTGAGGTTCCGTCTTCCCCCACTCTGCGCGGTCTGCAACACTCAGTCGATCGTGCTTCGTTCGTTCCCCACTCCGCGCGAGGTATACCACGCTGAGCCAATCGCGCTTCGTGCGCTCCCCACCCCGCGGAATCAGGAGCACACAAAGCATGATTGGCTGAGTATGCTAGACCGCGCAGAGTGGGGGAAGCCGGCACCTCAGTACCGTTCAAGCCACGGTCGAGTGCGTTTCGAAATTTAAGTCTATTTAATGCACACTTCAGACGTATTTGATTCATTTTCAGTAAAACGAGCATTAAATAAAAAAAAGAGGTAAAAAAACTCAAAAAGTTAGCTTTCCAGTAAGAAATAAATTAAAAATTAACGAACCAGAAAGAAAGAGGAAGAACAATTACAAAAAGTATTTTGTCAGTTGAAAATAAACGAAGGGCGTTTGAAGTAAAAATTGATTAGGCCTCAGATGGGGGCAATAAGAAGTAACGAGTACTTTGCACGTGATTTTGAAGTAGTACCCGCACCTCTTGTTGATTCTTTTAAGGATGTAATTTATGTGGAGAGTGTATGGGTCGAATCTCTATCTTTCTTTCAGCAGCCTAAAAATACAGGGAGTCTGACGTGTCATGGATGCTTAAAAAGCAACTCTAGCACTGTCTTGGTTGCAGGAGTTAAAGGGTTCTTTATGTCCGTCCGAGGGGTGGAAAAGAGGCTCGTCTGCTTGCAATGAAAACGTCATCGAAAGGTTTTATAGGTATTGCCTTAAAGTCACTGTCTACTGTTGCTCTTAATGAACGACTGAAGCGACGTTCGAAGGTGAAGTCAAATACAACTCGAAAATTGATTCTCGCTTTTAATTACAATAAATCCTTTAATTACTTTTTTTTACAGAAAATAATTAAATAACAAGAAAAATTACATTCAATCTTACTTTCAACACTAACTTTATTCTTAAAATAAACACAAAGGAAAAATTAAAAGATGTTTGCAATGTAATGACTCTAAAAGAGTTAAATAATTATCAATCTGAATCCAACTTTGAGTAAAGTACAAGATTAGAGGAACTAAACTGGATAATTAATAATTCTGCCTACTGAATCTCGGGAACCGGTTGTCTTTAAATTGTGCATATTAGAGCAAATTAGAGGAATAGAATATCTCATTTTACCATGAAGTGATACTCGAAAGCACGTTCACTCGCCATATATCCGTCAATTATTAGACTCATTTCACAAAACTGCTTTCATTCTTTTATAAAAGATGATTCATAAAGTATGTCAATGTTAATTTAAAATTAAAAGCTTCATATAAATTAATCGACAAAATATTTCTTTGTCTACTCATCAGCCGTTTTTCCCAATGACAAATATAGTTTTTCATTTTTATCAATTTTTTTTTCTTTATTATTTTTTTCACTTAATAAGTAATGATATAATTCAATGAGTAGAAGTATCTTTATGTTAATAATATTACAAATATTACATATAAAACTATACAATTTTACAAAAAAAAAACAGAGTAACTTTCTTAAATAACTTAAATTTAGAAAATTATTCTCCATTTTGGATCCGCCATTTTGGATTTTGAAAATTCGATGGTATATTCATTATCAGCGACTTCAAAAACCCCCATGTAGCAAGTTATAAGCGAATCTGACTACTTCTAGAAAACTCGACAGCCATATTGAATTCGCCATTTTGATTTTTGAAAAGATTAACATGGCTGCTATAAAATGTCGGGAAACTTAAAATTAACCGAATTCGTTCGAAATTTGTTACTCGGGGGTTTTTGAGGTTGCTGACGACGAATTTGTCTACGGATTTCAAAGATTCAAAATGGCGGATGCAAAATGGTGGTAATTTTTCTAAAATTCGTCGAATTTGCTTGAAAAATGCTACTCAGGGATTTGTGAGATCGATGATTACGAATATCAAATTCTGAATATATTTACATTTGTTTTTTTTTCATTTATTTAAACATATCAAAACGAAGGTTTTAATATAATGTTTAAATAAATAAAAGAACATCGCTTGAGTCTTGAAACTAAAAAAAATTGTCCTGCAGACATGAGAAGTTGTGTGTGCAGTTCGACAACAGAATTCATGGGGTACCAAAAAACACAATAAAATATATACAAATAAAAATACGAAAAATGGTGTTTTTGCACAGTGGACCCTAAAAAGCCCCACGAGGCCTGACGTAGCTTATTACCACACATTTTTTACAGTACTTTTAGCACTGTTTCGTACAGACTCCTCATGAAAGAGAGAAATCGTAAAAGCGAATTCCTACAGCATAGGGTCAAACATGGTCCAACCTTTGCTCGAAGCAACATTTCCGACGATGTCACCATTCGAAATATTTCTGTCCAACTATATAAAAGGGACTTTTCTTTATGGCACAACTGGTTCCAACCCACTGAACCCGCTTGTCTGCGCTTTTGTAAACACACAGGTTTCGTTCATCCTAAATTTACCCACACTAACAAGACAAATGAATCAGCCGTTTTTTCTGCACAAATCAAGGTCAAGCGCATTTTACTAGTGCAACGACAAGAGTCTTTTTGGCGACGAAAATATTCTTTGCGTTGACGAAGGAAACATTTCTTCGTCGAAGGAAGAAACATTTCTTCATCGAAGAAAGAAACATTTCTTCATCGAAGAAAGAAATGTTCATTTCATTTTTGGAAAATTGCATTTAGATATTTAATTTGGACAATAATTGCATTGCAAAAATAGTCTTTTTAACTCACGCCTGGAAAATGCAATTTTCGTGGCTATTATCAGTTATCCCTTTTGGATTTCTAAAATTTGGCCTCAGAATCGTAATCAGCGACCCAGAAAACCTAAAGGTGATAATATTCATACGAATGTAACGAATTGAAAATTTTATGACCGCCATATTGCACCCGCCATTTTGAATTTTGAAAATCTAATGTCAAATTTGTAATCGGCGACTTTAAAACCCCGAGCATCAATATTCAAGCAAATTAGACGAATTTTAAATCTTTTGGCCACCATATTAGATCCGTCATTTTTTATTTTGAAAATCCGTAATCAAATTCGTAAAAAACAACAATTCATAAAAATTAAAAGTGACAAAAATCGTTGAGTAAAAAGATTTAGACAATTTTGATGACATTTTGGCACTGTATGAGATATTTACCTAACCTTTAATATTGTGCAATTGATTTGATGCCATATTGGATCCGCCATCTTGAAACTTTGAAATTCTTTGAAACTTTGAACTTTGAATTCCGTTTTTTTTTTTAATATCCGCTGTCTTTTAAACAGCATAGTTTTTGAGGATTCTTGGCGAAAAACAAAATTTTATGAATTTTATGCCTACATGTCAATCAACGTCTAAGAAAAATATATTTCCTGTAAAAAATGTTTGTTTTTTGTTTATGGAACCTATTATTATTTTTCGAAATATATTTATTGAGAATCGAAACTCATTTTCTTGTCACAGAAAATCATTCGGTGAAAGAAATATCGTATGCAACAGGTAGTTTTTCTTTTTCTGTGATTATTATTTTTCTAAATAATTAGAATATTTAAAAAATGTAATATTAAGAAAACTTAACCTCACTTCTAGAGATTATACGATGGAAAAAGTATCGTGTGCAATTACTAACTTTATCGTATAGGAAATTTATTTAAAATGCTTTCAAAAATTTGAAAAATTTGTCATGAAAGTAAGCCAATTTGGTAATTGTTTTTCGAGTATGATGAAGTTGTCATAACTTTGAGAGAGATTTAGATCTTTGGTCAAACAATGAGCGGAGTTGAATTTAAATGTTTATCCGCGTGAGCACACGGGCAGCGAAACTAGGTAGCCTTGAGTGTTGCGAATTCTATCCAGGCATCTGCATTCTGGGAATGCAATTCTCGCTTTATTTAAGCGGACAACTATGTCATCGATTTGCATAGCCACACTACACATTCGAATGAGTTACATCAATTTCACTAATGTTTTTTCATCAAAGAGTCACTTTACTACATGTAAATCTCATTTACTTGAAACGGAAATCTTAAAATCAATCTTACAAAAATGCTAAAAGCTCACCTACAAATGCAAATTTTAGTTTATAAATTTAAGAACAATAGAAACAGAAAATGTTATTCCTGGTGTTTGAAAGCCCATAAATTACACTTATAAGATAAAAAAACAAAAGATTATGGTAGAAAGTACATTTAATGTAATAATCATTTAATGATGTATTCAATTAAGAGAGAATTTATTGCACGTCTGTCAGGTGAGATCCGTTTGTTGGTTTAAATACCGCAGATATAGTCAAACAGATTTTATCAATGATTATCAATTCTAGAAGAAGAGGCGTATATCAATTTACACGCTTTTGTTTATGCTGATAAAATTCCCATTGACAATCGTAATATCTACAAAAGCTTCTGAAAATAAATGAACACATCGCTATGTGCCACTGTTAATGAGAATTAATTAACAGGTTCATTAAGAGGTCAGAACCAATTCGACTTTAAAGGTAGTCAATTGCCACCGAGAATTTACTTAAGGAACTTGTGATGACTTTCACCAGATACCAACTGTCTTACTTTACATTTTTAATTATCTTATCAAGAAACCTGTCTCAAAAGTTTCCCAAACTCTAGGGAATTTATGAATTTTTGAAAAAGTGTTGAAACAGTGTACTTTATTCTACGTTTTATTTTATACGCCTTTAATTATGGGAATTTCTTCTGGAAAAAGGAAAATAATGTTACAGGATTCATTTTAATGGTTTTTCATTTGATTACATTTTTAATTCTTTTTTATGCACTTTTTCTATTGTATTTTGATTTCTTTAGTTTGTTTTTCTTGTTCTAAATTTCATTTTATTTTGATCTATTTTATTGTATTTTGTTCTATTTAATTCAATTCTATTCAATTTAATTATATTCGATTCAATTCTATTCAGTTCTATCTAGTTCTTTCCAATCCAATTCTATTTATCTAGTTTGACTATTTATTTATTTCGATTTTATTGTGTTCCATTTCATTCTATTCTATCCGTTTCCATCCTTTTCTAATTTGTTTACTTTCACTTAATTCTTTTCTATTTTGATCTCTTTTTTATTCTCTTTACTTTCACTTAATTCTTTTCTATTTTGATCTCTTTTTTATTCTCTTTACTTTTTTCTATTGTACTTAATTCTATTTCTATTACTATTTAATTGGTGATTTTGTTCTTGTTATTTTTTATTCATATAATTGTTTAGAGTGTCTCCATTTTTATTCTTTTTGTCTGCTTTGTTTTTAATTCTTATTTCTAGTTTTAAATAAGAAATAAAAATGGATCTAATTTTTTTTAAAAAGTTCCCATGATCTCGAGAGGCAATATTTCTAGATTTGTGTCAAAATACTTTTCTCAAATGGATGAGATACGGAAGCAGCGATTAAGATCTTTGAGATTTATGTAATTCTAAGATTTCAAAATCTAGAGAACCCCATGAAGGCACCCTATGGAACAGGTCCAGGGTCATTAATTTTTCTTCTTTCAGTTTTCAAGATTCAAAAACTGACCTACCTTGTTTTACATGATAAATGAATGTATGACATTATTTTTTGAATCATTCCCTACAATGATTAATTTTGCAAGTATATTTCACCTTTTTTTTCGATCCGAAATCATTTTTTATGGTAAGAGGAATTTGTGATTATTTATTACAACGACTTCTCTTAAAACAATTCGTCAATACTTGAAAATCACTAATCGTCATTATCATTATTAATTCAAATTAATTTAGTGTATCAATTTATGTTACAATATTCAAAAAGTACAAAAGAAAATATTTTCGCAAGACATTTTATAATAAATAAACGTGAAATTGCGTATTTGTAGAAACATATATGCGTTTACACAAACATATATGCATCTACATAAACATGTATGCATCCACACAAACATGTATGCATCCACAGAAACATGTATGCATCTACACAAACTTATGTGTATCTATACAAAAATAATAGACATACTTGTTACAAACATATGTCTTCCTTTCGAGCAAGTACCAAACCAATAAAAATAGACAAAATTTATGAGATTTCAGTCAAGTTAAAAACTAGATTGTTCAAAATTTATTGAGCACCGAGTTGTTGCTCTGTTTGCGTAACGTAGTTTAATTATGTTTTCAATTACGAAATAATTCCATAGTCGGCTGGCAGCCGTTGGTTTAATTCAAGTGGAAATCGACCACGAGCAAACGAATATTTATGACTGAGATAGCCAACATTAATAATCTCATTTTGAAGGGAGATGTAAAATTAAGCGTTTCTGCCACTGGCGATGACTAATTTACAAGTACTGCTTATTAGTTGGCAATTCCTCTCTATATCACAATCACCCTTGCCTCCATTGTTTACTGAATCTTGAAAGCTTTTTAACAGCGAACCAAGTGATAATGAGACTGAATTCGAGACGCGTTTAACAATGATTTACGATGCCCTTATCCATCTGCCACTTCTCTCTCTACATTCTCTGACGTCGAACAAAAGACTGCCTACAACTTATTTATCAAATTCCATTGCTTACAGATGCGACCTACAAATCCTTTTCGAATTCACTTTTTCCCTTCAGCCAATATCTAATTAACGAGATACTTCGATTCTTTTTGCGTCATCGAGTTTTAATCAGACAGTTACTGTATTTGAATTTAGTTCATTTCTCGCCCAGAAGAGGTTGAGAAAAAACTAGATTAGTGAAAATAATAAAATGATATTAATAAAATAATAATAAAATAATAATACTAAAAATATGGGTTAACGAAAAGATACTAGATGCATGAAAAAGAGGCCCCAGCATAGTCCCGATCTTCAAAGAAAGCGGCATCGAATTTCTAGGGGCTGGTCCAGAAGTGGAGACGATCTTATCACTCCGAATCGTTTTAATTTTTCAGTAGCCCCAGCATAGTTTCTGAACTCTGCAAGAACTGTAACGATTTTACTGGAGCTAGTTCAGAACTGGCGACGTTCATTTCGCTCCGAATAATTTTATTTTTCGAGCCCCAGCATAGTCTCCAAACTCTGCAAGATTGGTTTCAAATTTCCGGGGTATGGTCCAGAAGTGGCGACGTTCTTATTCGTTCCGAATCATTTTTGTAATTTTCCAGTATTCCTAGCATAATTTCAAACTCCGCAAAAGCTGTAGCGATTTTTCTGGGGATTGTCCAGAAATGGCGTCGTTCTTATCAATCCGAATCATTTTTGTAATTTTTGAGTCGCCCCAGCATAGTTTTTAATCTGCGCAAGAGCGCTTG
This sequence comes from Ganaspis sp. Gsp50, assembly GCA_011057455.1. Lineage (NCBI taxonomy): Eukaryota > Metazoa > Arthropoda > Insecta > Hymenoptera > Figitidae > Ganaspis > Ganaspis sp. Gsp50. Next base: position 22,881 of record WNHD01000055.1, read on the forward strand.
CGATTATTCTGGGGCTGGTCCAGAAGTGGCGACGTTCTTTTCGTTCCGAACTACTTGGAGCACCAATTTGCTTTCAACATCGTTATCAAAACGTTGAGACACATTTCAATAAAAGAAATCTTCAATAAAAGAAGCCTTCAACAAAAATAGGCCTGAGAGTAAATACAAAAAGGGTTATTTTAAAAAGACCGTCTCCCTTTCCTCAACTACTGTTAATTGCGCCGTAATTGACATTAATTAAAAGGCATGCGGGCTTCTGTTATGACCCTCTTCGAATTAAAACCAACTCAGCTGAACATTCTTCTTGAATTTCAGTAAAAGAAAAATTATTAAAAAATAACACGAAGAAAAATTACTCAACAAGACAGGTGTCGATCTACTTTTCTGCGAACGAAATTATTCAACAAGTGGTTTTTAAATTATGTCTGTGGATAAGTTGATAAGATCGAAAAGACAAAAAACGCAATGATGTGTTTCACACGTGGAAAAGATAAGCCGTTTAATAATATTCGATGAATATGAATAACGAAGAAGCTTCTCATTGGGAGAGCAGTACTCGTTGCGCAACGAAGACCGCATGCCTGCGAAATTGCTCCATTATTACTTCATCTAGATCAGGATGGTGTTAGCTTTGATATTCCTTGAAAGGTTGTTCAACTCTGAGGCGAATAGCAAAACAGATCTTGACATAGGATCCGCTATAAGACTCGCACTCTTTCCACCATTACAAGATTATAACTGGTTCCATTTATTTGTAATTAAGCCACTTTGAAGTTCTATTTCAGGTTCCACTCTATGTTATTTCAGTCTCGCTTCTCAAAATTAGCATGTGATTAATTAAACTCCTTAGTGTTTAGCGCAACAGAGCATTTTTTCCTAATTCAAAAAAACACGTTTTAATGAGCAGATTGAATTTGATAAATAACAAATCCAAGTGTTGATATCGAAATACTTTTTTTCAAACTGGCCGACATTGAGTAGAAGCTGAGTTCATTTTTCCTAATCCCTTTTTAATTTAGATTTAATAATATACATTAAAACTATCATCAGACATGTAATTTCACGTCTGAAAGAGATTAAACCGCGATTCCATCAGCTCTTTATCAGCTATGTTTGTTCAACATATTTGAAGGCTCTGATTGACTTTATTCCATTTTTCAAACTTTGCTCAAGGTCAAACCTTCACTGCTGTTAAAACACTTCTACAAAATGAATAATATCCTCTATGCTCTCACGTTCTCTTAAACTAGATTTTCTATTGAAAATTCTTCACAGGAAATCTTTTTTTAAAAATACCATTTAAAGGTCGTTATAATTTTATTACGTCAAATTGTAAAATCGTTAAAAGTAAACTGTAAATTCATTAAGAGATTACAATACGATATTTTTCATAATGGATTTTTTAAAGGAATTCTTTACAAACAATTTGTTACAAGAAATGTTCTCCAAAAAAAAACTGTTACAAAAAATTCTTTCCCAACATTTGTATAACAAATTACTTACAATTTTTTGTGAATTTTTTGTGAGAGAATTTTTTGTGGCAAATTTTTTAGAGTTTCTGTGATAAATTGTTGACAGATAATTTTCTATGAAGTTTCTCTGTGAAAAAAGTATTTACAATTAATTGTTTTGACGAAAACATTAAATGTATTTAAAAAGTATTTCTTACAAGATTATTTATATAGTAGAAAACCTGTTTAATAAAAATTGGATCTCATATAAATTTTTGCAAGACATTTGTTACAAGAACAAATTAAAAATTTGTCCAAGAAATTCTTTATTGCGGGAATAAAAATAATTGCTGAAGTTTTGCAATATTCAAAGTAAAGCTAGGATACGAGGACATTTAGAAGTTTTGTGATTTATTAGAAAAAAACGATTACACGAGAGTATTGTAAAGTTCAAAAGATTTGAAGTTATCTGTACTGTCGTGCAATCGTTTATGTCGAGGTTTATGTCGAGTAAATCACAAAACTCCTAAATGTCCTAATATCCTCGCTTTACTTGAAATATAGTAAATTTTCAACAGCTATTTTTTCCTTTTACTTTTTTTTTGTGCAAACTTTTCAATAGAAGTCCTTTTTGCAGGAATGTCTCTGCAAAATATTTTCAACAAAAATTTCTGTTCGAAAGGTATCAAAACAAAAAACTGTTTTTACTAGATATTCTTTACAAGAATTCTTAAAAAATGTCCATAATATGCAGGGAAAATATATTTGAAATATTTATTTTGTATATTTAAAATATTCATTTTGTATATTTAAGACAAGAAATATTGTCTTTCTTGTCAAGAATTGTTGTAAAATTGTTGTCTCGAAAATTGTTACTCACTGTAGGCAACTTTTTAAAAGAATCTATTAGGTAATTTGAAAATGTCAGTTTTGTAATGACTCCAATCCATAATTTAGCGTGTGGTACTTAACGAAAAGACAAAGAGATTTATCGTCTTGTTGGTCAGTTACGCATTGCTGGCCTTGTTTTACACTGGAGAACACGCATAAAGTGAAAAGGCTGTCATTTTTCAAGGAAAAGAGTGGAGATATGACGATAGATAAAAAGAAAGGACATTTTCCCGCTAGTTGGTCTAATGGGGCTGGTGGAAAAGAAGCGTTAGGCAGTGGTGTTAAACCTCTGTCATTTGCACGTGGGTGGTTCTCGCCAATGGCGACAGCAGTGTCGTCCAGATTTCCAGACGGATGCACAAGAGAACTATAGAGCTGTCAGAGTGACAGTCTGGCTATGAGCCTGCTGGGAAGTCGTAAGAGTTGGCTAAGTTACTCGTAAGAGCAATCAAATCCAAAGAGTGACTTCATGACTGTCTAATGGCGCCAGACCACCAAAGAACACCAAAGCCTCGAGAAATTCATAATTTTGTTATGGGGTAAATTTTTGCAAGCTTTTGACTAGAAAATTTTAAGACTTTTTATTAGAAAGACAAAGAATAAACAGTGAAGACGATTTGAAAGAATCTGAAAGTGAATTCCGAGAAGCTAAGGAAGAATTTTAATTCTAGGAGAATTTAAAGAAGATTAAAAAATTCACAGGCCTGGGAATTCATGAAACTGAAGAAGAAATACATGAAACTGAAGAAGAATTGCAAGCATGTAAAAAGGAATTCTTATTAGACGCTGAAGAAGAGTTTGAAGAAGCTACGACAGAATTATAAGAAGCAAAAAAAGAATTTAAAGAAGCTAAGGCAGAATTCGAAGAAGCTGAAAGAGAAAATTCAATAAATTAAAGAAAAATTCCCTTAAGCAAGAGAAATATATTGTTAAAACTTGAAGAAGAGTTTCGAGAAGTTAAAGCAGAATTTTAAGGAATTAAAAAGTAATTTCTTGAAATTTAAGAATTCCAATAAGCTAAAGAAAAATTGCTCGCGAAGCTAAGGAAAATCTAAGAATCTGAAAAAGAAAATTTTAGAAGCTAAGGCAGAATTCAAAGACGATAAAGACGAATTTCAAGAAACTAAAGTGGAATTCCAAGAAACCAAAGAGGAATTGATAGATGCTAACGGAGGAAATTAAAGAAACTAATGAATAATACACAAAAGCTACAGGAGAATTTCAAGAAGCTAAAGCAGAATTCAAAGACGATAAAAACGAATTTCAAGAAACTAAAAAGGAATTCCAAGAAACCAAAGAAGAATTGATAGAAGCTAAAGAAGAAAATTAAAGAAACTAATGAATATTACACAAAAGCTACAGGAGAATTTCAAGAAGCTAAAGCAGAATTCAAAGAAGTTGAAAAAGAATTCAAAGAAACTAAATGAGGAAGAAAAAACTAAGAAATAATCCCCAAAAGCTAAAGAAGAATTGTTGAGAACTAAAGAATTTCAAGAAGCTAAGGCAGAATTCAAAGAAGCAGAAAGAGGAAATTCAAGAAAGGAAAGAAACTAAAGACGAATTGCAAGCATCTAAAAAACAATTCCAAGAAGATAAAGGAAAATTGCTTCGAGCTAAAAAGAATCCAAGAAACTAAAGGAGGAAACTCAAGAAACTAAAGAAGAATTCCCAGAAGCTGAAGAAAATTGATAAAAATTAAAGAATAATTACAAGAAGCTCAAATAGAATTTCAAGAAGATAAAGATGAATTTCAAGAAATTAAAAAAGAATTCCTGGCGATTAAATAGAATTCCAAGAAAACAAAGAAGAATTCAAAGAACCTACAGGAGTAAATTTAAGAAACTAAAGAATAATATCCAAAAGCTAAGGGAAACTTTCAAGAAACTAAAGCAGAATTCAAAGTAGCTGAAGAAGCATTCAAAGAAGCTGAAGTAGGAAATTTAAAGAATAATTACCAAAAGCTAAAGAAGAATTACTAAGAAATAAAGAATTTCAAGAGGCTAAAGCATAATTCAAAGAAGCTAAAGACGAATGCAAGAAACTAGAAAGGAATTCCAAGAAACTAAAGAAGAGTCCAAAAAAGTTAAAAAGAATTGGAAGAGACGCAAAAGAATTCCAAAAGTCTAACAAAAATTCAATAAAAAGATGCTAAAAGCTAAAGACGAATTGCAAGAAGCTATAAAAGAATTCCAAGAAGCTAAAAATGGCTGAAACTAAAGAAGATCTTCTTTAGTTTCAGCCATTTTTCTTTATCCTATGTGAATTCTTCTTCAGTTTCTTGAACTTCCATTTTTAGCTTCTTTATTCTATTTCAGCTTCTTGAAACTCGAGTTTCGAGAAGCTGAAATAGAATTATACGAAGTTAAAAAGCATTCAAAGAAATTGAAGAATATTTGTCAGATGCTAAAGAATATCCAAGAAACTTGAAAAGGAAATTCAAGAAACTAAAAGAGAATTCTCTGACGCTAAAGAAATATTGCGAAAAACTAAATAAGAATTCCGAGAAACTGAAGCAGAATTTCATAAAGCTAAAAGAGAATTTCAAGAAGCTAAAGCAGAATTAAAAGAAGCTAAACAAGTTAAAGACGAATTGCAAGAAATTAAGGTGTTTCATAAGAAATTAAAGAAAAATTCAAAGAAGCTAAAGATGGTAATTGAAGTCTCAAAATCCGAATTGCATGACTCGAAAAAAGAATTCTAAGAAGCTAAAGAAGCTAAAGAAGAGTTTCTAATCTGCTACAGCAGAATTCGAAGAAGATGAAGAAGGAAAAAGAAGCTAAAGAAGAATTTCCTTGAAATTCTTCTTTAGCATCTAAAAAGGAATTCTTATACGCTAAAAAAGAATTACAAGAATCTAGGCAGAAATTGTTAGAAGATAAAAAAATTCAAGAAGCCAAAGGAACAAAAAACCATTATTCAAAGTTAGTGTAAAAAACATATAACAAAGAAACCTGAAAAATAATTATTTTCAGTTAAATAATAATTATTCTTTTACAGTGTTAGTTAATATCGACCTGACGTTTCATTAGATTGTTGATTAAGATATGGATATCCAGGGGAATGAAAGAAGTTTTGATATTATCAGTAATCTGTAAACTTTCTAGGAGTTGTGAAATCATTTTGATGTCAGAATGAGTTCGATTAACCCTTGTGTCTCTATCAGTTTCCCGCGAGAATTGTCGATCACTCCAATTATTTTCACAAGGCAGACTCGTTAACGATAACAGCAGGCAATGCTAATCGGTATAAGCCTAACCAGCAGAGCGGCAGACATTCGACAGACAGCAATTTATGCCCCACGAGGTACTGTCAGAGGTCAAGATTTTGAAATCAAAACTTTTTCATCGACTCAACAACTCAACGTTAAAGTTTCTTGCATTCTATTTATACTTCTCTCCAGCTTTTTTACTCGTCCAATTTTCTCTATTAATTCGGTTTATGTAAATGCTTGAAATCGAGATTGCCTTTTAGATTTTCTTCTCCTTTTTTTCTTGCCTATTTTTACGAACTTTGTTTTGCACTTTTCTATTATACTTTCTTTTGCTTTTTTGTTTCCTCTTGTACCTTTACTTGCGTTTCTTTATTGCACTTCCTCTTTATTTCTTCTCTTCCGAATTTCTTCATTTTTTGTCCTTTCTTCCTTCTGCAGCCATTTAGTATCTTCTCGAGTATCATCGAGAAGATGCTAAAGATCACCATCCAATTGACATTAGAAAGATGCAATCAGAGCATCAATTCGAGCATCAATTGAATGATCCACTGGATTAGAATCGTTTTAGAAATGACGATCTTGTAGGGGACAAAATTGTTTCTGATGCTTAAGTGCTGTGAAATGAAAAGCATAAAAGTGAGAATTTGTGTTTGCTGGTAAAGTGAGTACTGATAAGAGAGGAATCCATTCGGGCAGTAGGCCGTGTATGCCACGGTGTCACGACGTGTTGAGTCTATTCACCTATGCAAAACGTTGATTCTACAATCTACCGGCATTGTTGATGTGTTCAAGAAGCGGGAGTTAAAGGAGGCAGAGATGTCTCTTGTTGAGAAAAGAGAAAGACGCTAGACCGAATGCATTGATGAGTTCCCTCTGGAATCGGTTGCTGATGGTTTGGCAGCATCGTGGCTTCCAGACAACCATGCGAGTAGCGCTCAGTCGTTCGGCAATGTGACTCTTGCCGCTTCGGAGTTGCTAGAGCATTGCTCAGTGTTCACTGTTCAGTGTTACTTCGACCGTTGAGCAGGTCGGACTCACGTTCGACTGTCATTTCACGTGCCGCGAATGTTTGTTTTTTCGTTCTAGCTATGCTTCGTGTAAAGAGCTAGCCACTGTTTTAGGAAACAACAACAGCAAGAGACAACAACACAAAGTTCTAGCAATCAGCTTGGGAGACAAGAATATTAGAACTTTGAGAAACAACATAAAGTGCTAGCGAGAACTTATAGAAACAACATAAAGTTCTAGCAAGAACTTTTAAAAACAACATAAAGTTCTAACGAGAACTTTTAAAAACAACATAAAGTGCTAGCAAAATTTTGATATCCAAAAATTTAAAGTGCTAGTTGGGCCTTCAAGAGTGCTAGCAAGAACTTTGAGAGACAACAACATTGCTAGCATGAACTTTAAAAGGCAACAACAAAAAGTGCTAGCGAGAACTTTGAGCAACAACATAAAGTGCTAACAAAAACTTTAAAAGAAGACAACAAAGTTCTAGCAAGAACTTAAAGAGGCAACAAAAAGTCCTAGCAAGAACTTAAAGAGGCAACAAAACGTTCTAGCAAGAACTTAAAGAGGCAACAAAAAGTTCTAGCAAGAACTTAAAGAGTCGACAAAAAGTCCTAGCAAGAACTTGAAGAGTCAACAAAAAGTTCTAGCAAGAACTTGAAGAGTCAACAAAAAGTCCTAGCAAGAACTTAAAGAGGCAACAAAAAGTCCTAGCAAGAACTTAAAGAGGCAACAAAAAGTTAAAAGGGCAACAAAAAGTTCTAGCAAGAACTTTAAGAGATAACAAAGTGCTAGAGAGAATTTTAAGAGGCAAAAACAAAAAAGAAACAACAAAGTTCTAGCAATTAAGTGCAAGGAATATAAAGTGCTAACAACAAAATTAAGACCTACAGTGTATGTTTACAAAAGTAGCTAGCAACTAGTTTAATAAACAAAAACATTGAAGCTAGGTACATAATAAGGAGATAAGAACAATAACAAGTGTCAATGATTATGAATAACATTACGAGGTATAAGGAATTATTCATGATAACACTGTACGAAAAATTATGAATACAACTTTTGCATTCCATAAAAAAGTATAAAGAATTTTGGACTTTTTTAACAAGCTATGGAAAATTGGGATATCAAAATGAGGTATAAAAGACAAGGCATGATGCATTGTAAATATCAACAGGGAATGAATCATTATGAATAAGAACAAGGTATGAAGAACTGTGGATAACAACAAGGTATTAGAAGTTCTTGATAACAACAAGGCAATCAAAATTCTTAATAACAACAAGGCATTCGAAATTCTTAATAACAGCGAGACATTAGAGATTCTTAATAACAACAAAACATTAGAAATTCTTAACAAGGTACAGAGATGTGGATAACTAGGTGTAAAGAGTTGTAGATAACAAGCTATAAAAAATTGTTGATACCTGAAAAATCGCTGATAACAAGGCGAAGAGAATTAAGGATAATCTAAAACTATGAGAAACAGAACAAGATATAAAGAATTATGAAGAAACATAAAGTATACAAAAATACAAATAATATACAAAAATACGAATAATATACAAAAATACGAATAATATACAAAAATACCGAATCATTCCAAAAGTATTTTTTTAAAATATGAAATATGAAAATACTGAAATCGAGTTATAAAAAATTATAGGTAGATTCGTAAATAATTGTGAATGATGCAAAATACCAGAACGTTTTTAAGATCCTGGATTTTAAAGTACCGGAATGTTTTTAAAGTACCGAAATGCTTTTAAAGTACTGGAACGTTTTTAAAGTACCAGAACATTTGTGAAGTACCATAACATTTTTAAAGTACCAGAACATTTTTAAAGTACCAAAGCATTTTTGAAGTACCAGACCGTTTTTAAAATATCTTCAAGTTATTAAAGTACAAGAACGTTTTTGAAAGAAACAGAACGTTTTTGAAAGAAACAGAACGTTTTTAAGAGTGCTACAAGTTTTCTACAAATAACGTTTTCAAAAAGAACGAATTTTTTACAAATACGTAGATTGTTGTATTTTCTACAAATACTAGATCCTTTTTAAAACTACCGGATCTTTTCTAAAACTACCGGATCCTTTTCAAAACCACTAAATCCTTTTTAAAAATACTTGGTTTTTTTTAATTCCACCCGGTCTCTTTTTGTGATCACCAGATCTTTTATGATCACCAGATCTTTTTTGATCACCACATCTTTTATGATCACCAGATCTTTTTTGATCATCACATCTTTTATGATCACAAAATATTTTATGATCACCAGATCTTTTTTGATCAACAGATCTTTTCGATCAGCAGAACTTTTATGGTCACCATATCTTTTTAAAAAGTACCGAATCTCTGATTAAGACTGTAGCAAACATTCCACAGAGTAATTTCTCTGAAAGCACAGGTAAAATTCTTTTGGGAGAGCTTTTGGGGTGGAAGATTTGTAGCTTGTCATTGTTGATTGACAGGGATGAGAACTGAAGACAAATTGTGGAGCTGATGAGAACTTGGTCTCTGGCTGCAAGTGCAAGTGAATGAACTCGCGATGAGTGTTTTCGTAGCAAAGGTGACCGGTTGTGTGGTGAAGTTTAATGCACTTGAGGATAGTGTTTATCGACTGGATCAATCGCAAGCAGTTTCGTGAAAATTTCATTCAAATATCGCCCACGCGAGATTCGCTATTTCGCACTGCACATGCGTTCTTCGTAAACTTCAAAAACAGACCACTTTTTTAATCCTGAAAAGTGCTCTTGCAGAATCGAAATAAGCAAAAAAGAGTAGACAAAACTTCAATAAGAAGAGTGATTCGAGAGTGTACAAGTAAGCGTTGAAGATATGAAAGACAAACTATAGAGAAAGAAAAGATAAATAGTGAAAAAAAGCTGGAAAAAAGTAGAGAAAAATCGAAAACGAAAACGAACAAGTGAAGAAGACAAATAAAGAAGTGAAAATAGAAGACAAATAAAGAAGTGAAAATAGAAGAGAAAATAGAAGTGAAAATAGAAGAGAAAATAGAAGTGAAAATAGAAGAGAAAAATAGAAGCGAAAAAGTGAAGAGAAAGAGAAAAGTGAAGGGGAAAATAAAAGTGAAAAAGTGAAGAGAAAAGTAGAAGCGAAAAAGTGAAGAGAAAAAAAGAAGAGAATAATAGAGTGAAGTTAGCTGTGAGGTGGAGGTTGACAATCCCTGTTGACGACAACGTGCTGAGGATATTTTCTTGCCGGCACCGATACTGTTTACGCAAGTGGATACTTTCCGTCGAGCACGTGGATACACCACTGATGAAACTTGCCGCGCAAGGAATGCGATCTTATCTCGCTCAGAGGTAAATCCTTATACTTTTTTAATCCGATTATAAACTGGGGGTATTTATTTATATTCGTAACGTTCCGAGTGTGTGAATAGTTAGTCGATAAACTGACGTCCGTCAGTTTTGTAATCAACTGCGGTTTGAAATATTAACATCTTTCCAGTTTTATTTTCATCGTGTTGCGTTACTGACTGTATAAAAAATCATCACTGGCCTTCAAATATCTTATTTTCCCCAGTCGACATCAGTGACATTCTGATCAAAATCCTCTATTAAAAATCTTTGCTGAGAATCGTCTGTCAGCAAATTCCTTGTGCTGAAAGTTGTTTTTGAAATCAAAAAGATTGGATGATTGTTCTACAAATTATAAATTTGTCAAAATAATTGTCAAAAAATTGTTTTGAAAACAATGTTGAGATTGTTTTTGAATTAATGCTAGGTTAAAGTTATGTTGGATATATTATTGAGTATTTATTATTATTATTTATTATTAGGGATTATTTGAAAGGATTAATATTGAATAGAATTTATTTTGTAACAAATGAATGTTAATAAAAATTATTTTAGAAACGATTAATATTGTGCTTATTTTATTACAATTACTGAACTGTTCAGGAAACTCGAAAGTAGTCACTTAAAGTTTACTGAACTATTCAGAAAACCGAGAAGTAGTCAATTAATATTTACAAAACTATTCAAGAAACTTGAAAGTAATCAATTAAAGTTTACTGAACTGTTCAGGAAACTAGGAAGTAGTTCATTAAAGTTTACTGAACTGTTCAGGAAATTAGGAAGTAGTCCAGTAAAGTTTACTGAACTGTTCATGTAATTCAAAAGTAGTCACTTAAAATTTACTATGTATTCAGGAATCCAGGAAGTAGTTAATTAAAATTTACTGAACTATTCATTAAACTTGAAACTAGTCAATTAAAACTGAACAGTTCAGAAAACTTCAAACTTGTCAATTAAAGTTTCCTGAATTGTTCAGTAAAATTAAAAATAGTCAATTAGAGTTTCCTCAACTGTTTACAAAAATTGAAAATAATCAAAGTTTATTGAACCGTTCCGTATATGTTTTAATAAAGTTAATGAAAAATGGTGCAAAAGGTAATTAAATATTTGCTAAATTGTTGAAAAATTTTGGTTTTTTACAATATTGGTTGTTCATAACTCTGTTCGTGTTTTGAAATAATTAATTTTATTATTAATAGTTCAGTTATCAGACAATAAAGTTGTCATTTATTCCAAACGAGTCATTGTTTACTGATTCTGCAGTTCGATCAGTCATTATTAATATCTTTTAAATAGTCACAGACTGAGTCACGTTTTAATAATTAAGTTCTTGTCTTTACTTTTTTTAGAACTAAATATTGATATTTTTCACTTAGTGCTAGAATGTTTACGCAAGTTTATCAATTTTCGGAAATGATTTTTTAATTCTTTATGAAAACATTCATATTGAAGAATATTTTATTTTATTTAAAATTCGCAATTTAGTTCATAATTTAATGCGCACCTAATTTATAATCCAATTCGAAATTCATTTCGTAATTCAATTCAAAATACAATTTAACTTTTTTACAATAAACTAGTTATTGTAAAAAAGTAAGTAAGTAAGTAAGTAAGTAAGTAAATAAAGTAGGTTGCAAATTTTCCAAAATTATTGAACAACATTTTTAATTGGTTATATTGTCCTACAATTCGTTTCTCATAAAAAAGCAACAATTTGCAGAATTTTGTTGCTGGAGGATGCAACCGAGATCCTGCAACGTTGATTTTTGACAGTTGAAAGAAAATACTTTCAAACTTGAGATGATACAGATTTTCTGGAACGAAATATGAGTTTGCGACGCAGTAGGAAAATTTCTTCTTTTATACTTTTTTTTTAAGAAAGTGAACCTTCAAAAATCATTGAAGAATGAAAAACTTGATGAAAAATTGAAAAGCACTTATTGAAGAATTAATTTTTCAGATTTTGATTTCAAGTTTTGAAATTTCATCTCCAGTTACAATGAAATGTAATTAATTACATTAACACTGGTCTTTGTTTAATTCATTAAAATTTAGGATTTAATTGTTCGATTTCTCATTTCCTGCGTCCGATTTTCTTTTCTAGAACACAATCAAAAATGAAGAAAGAGCTTCTTCATTTACCAGGAACAAATATGATTCAATAATATTTTTTATCTGCGAAATGTAATTATGATTGATAAGAAAATATGGTTCCATAATCATTTTTATCGTAACAAGATATATAATTATAATCAACGATTGATACTACTATAATTGTTTTTTTGCTTTTTATTTGCGATGTAAGTTTTGGAGAGGAAGAACATTATTATTTTTACTTTTTATTATTTTTATCATTATTAACAAACTATTGTTATTATTGAAGTCAAAAGAAAGGAAAAATCCTATTATTATTATTATTATTATTATTATTATTATTATTATTATTATTATTATTATTATTACTATTATTATATTTTTGTTATTATTTTTTTCACACTAAATTGCTCATTACTTTTACGCTTTAAAAATAACTTACAAAGCAACTTGAAGTATTTTGCGTCAATAGTAAAAATTCAGCGTTGTTTTTTAAGAAAGAATTTTAATCGTGTTCTTTGGTTGTGTTCTAGTCAACTCCTTTTTTATTTAGAATGCAAATGGATATAAAAAGGGGGAAAAAATAATGAGGGAGTGACATCAGAGTGACCATCTCATCATCTTGGAATTCTTGGTCGATTGTATCTATATACTGAGCTATACGTACACCAATTACTTGAAACAAAGTTCAGTCTGTTGTTTTTACGTTTTTCCAGGTTTTCACATTAAATTTTAAATTTAATCGGAACCTTCGACATTACTCATAGCAATCTTGTGATATTTTCTCAATCGTGTTTCACATGACCATGAGACTTGAGATTTTGCTGTATAAAGAACTTCAATCTTAACCTCCATTATCTTGCATCATTTTTCCAATTCAATTTAATTCCATTTTTATCCAGTTTCTTTTAAATATTTTCTGGCAAAAACAAAAGTTGCCTGCCAACTTGAAGCAGGTTTTCAATTATTTCCACATGGTTCACTTTATAATTAAAACGAAAATTAAATTTTAAGGATTTAGATTATCTGGTGCATTGAAATTAGATTTTGAGAATCAAAAATGAGAAGGCGAAATGTAGAGTTCAATATGGTAAAGTAGAATTGGGTAGAAAAGGTAAAGAATATTTAAAAAGGTAGAAAGAAGTATAGAAAAAGGTAGACATGAATAGAAGAAGGTAGAAAGAAATAGAAAGAAGTAGAAAGAAATAAAAAAGGTAGAAAAAATAGAAAAGAGTAGAAATAGTCAGTGAAAGGTAGAAAGAAATAAAAAATGGTAGAAATGGATGGAAAGAGTTATAAAAATGTAAAAAACGGAAGAAAAAGGTAGAAAAATGAAGAAAAAGGAAGAGTAAAATAATGCACATTACAATAATGAACTATAAAGAATTAAAAACAAATTTATCGTTTCTTTTGTTTCGAGAATACTTGCTGCGCATTTTCTACATGAATGATATTAGAAGCATTCAACATTCTTTAAGATAATGTCTCCTTATCTAATTATGTGTAACAGTTACCTTTGTCAACATCTTTTTACGAAGAATTACAAAGGTTAAAAATTTGTCATTTCCTCGAGGACATCTTCCAATTACGAAATAAGTCACGAACTGCGATTGTGAATAAATTCATCAAGGATAATTTTCTCACAAACGATTGGCTATTGAAAGAATGAAAACTTTAATTAGTTTTTTAAAACAGAAAACGATTTGATTATTTTTATAAAAAAAATGAAGGAAAAAATAAAAAGAAGGAAAAATGGAAGAAATTCCTCACTATTGTTGAGAATGTGTTGAGAATGTAAAAAAGAACTGTTCTTTTAAGAAAGTACAAGAAAAAATTAAAAATTTGAACTCACTTTTTAAAAAAGTACAAAACTCGTCTTTTAAAACAGTACAAAACTTATTTTTAAAAAATTTAAAGTTTGGATTTATTTTTGAAAAAAGTAAAAGAACATTCTCGTTTTGAATAAGCACAGTATTTCTAGGATATAATAAAAGGCTTTTTTAATTTTGAAAATTCTCGGCTTTACTGCTTTACTGCTTTAATCTTTAATTTATTTGCAGGCATTCCAGAGAGTAGATATAATTGAGGCTCTTGTATGAATAATTAGGCTGCAAAAATTGTCGGAATTTAAAGAGATAATAGGTTGTGATGTTAAATTGCTGTTGTGGTAGTTTTGAAATTAGAAGCTTAAACAATAATTGATGTTGTAGTAGTTTCGAAATTAGAAGCTCGAGCAATAATAGATCTGATACTTTATAATCTCAGCTGTTTCTAACTCGAATCGCTCGTGATTCGAATGGCAATTCCAACGTAATCGGAATATACAATTCGATTCCTATTTTATCCAACGGCTAAAAATATTCTTTGCGTTTTGTTTCTTTGCCATTTGCATTGTGAGGGAAATGAATTTTTATTCACAAGTGACATTACTACATAATCAAACTTTAAACTACTATTATTTTCACTAAATTAAACTTTCAACTAAAGTAAAATTTACTTTATGATTATAAATTTTAAATAGATGAATAATAATAATAAATACTAATAATAATAAATAATAATAATAATAATAAATAATAATAATAATAAATAATAATAATAATAAATAATAATAATAGTAATAATAAATAATGATAATAAATAATAATAATAAATAATAATGAATAATAATAATAAATAATAATAATAATAGTAATAATATAGTAGTAATAATTAAATAAATTGATATAAATAATAAATAAATATTTAAATTGAGAAAATATTTCCGGCTTTTGCAAAAAAGGACAACTGCATTGCGAATCTTTTCGGTAATCTGAGCCAGGTCGTGTTTTAGCCCTGATTGAACATGCGTGGATTATATCACTGCCTGATAGCACTGAGTCACGCTTTTCTGCTTGAGGTAATGAAATTTATTACGAAAATTACGCCATACTTGAGCATAAAAATTTCTCACTTGTGTTCTATTTTTCTTGTGACTATAAAGTCAAGAATAAGTCTTTTTTCGGAACATTTACTGCTTTACAAAAATATTTTATCAACGATTCATTGTTTACTTGAAAAATATTTCTTGAATTTATTTACACTGATAGGACCAAAATTTAGTCTATTTATTTGCATTTTAAGCAGAAGAATTTTTATTTGTATTTGCTTTTCTGCAAAATAATTGAAATTTTTATTTGCATTTTTTGCAAAAGTATCGAAATTTTTATTTTCTTTGTTTCAAAAAGAATAGAAACTGTTTTTTGTTTTGTTTGCAAAAGAATTTTTATTTTCATTTGCTTTTTTGCAAAATAATTGAAATAGTTATTCACATTTTTCGCAAAAAAATCGAAATTGTTATTTTCTTTGTTTCACAAAGAATAGAGATTGTTTTTACTTTGTAGAAGAATTGAATTTGTTTTCTTTATTTGTCAAAGAATTGTCAAACAATTGAAATTGTAATTTAAATTTTTTTTCCAAAGAATCGCAATTTCTGTTTGTATTTTTTGCAAAAGAATTGAAATTCTTATTGTATTTGTTTAAAGAAAATATTGAAATTATTGTTAACTTTGTTCCAAAAGGAATAAAAATTCTTCATTCCTTTGTTTGCAGGAAAATGTTCATTTGCATCATCATTCTCGTTTTTTTTCCAACTAAAAAAGCACTATTACGAAAAATATGTATATTATATAATGTAATTATGAGTCACAAACAAAAAAATTATAAAGTAGTTACAAAAAATACGTATAGTCACGAAAATACCTAATGTAGTTATCGAAGCATAATTGGGCACGTAATTACATAGTTAAAGTTATGTTAAGTAGGGTATAGGCATTAAGTTGATAAGACTTATTATTATTGATTGGCAAGTGTGCGGTTTACTATCGCTCTCGATAAGACTACAGGGAATAAAGAAATTTTCCGTAAAACATCCAACATAAATAACAATAGTGTTTCACTTTCTCCAATCACTCTCCGACCACTGATTTCAACAATTTTCTTTCCAATCAACCTTTTTTCATCTTTCAATCTGTGTAACACTTTTTCAAATACATTTTGACCTAAAACTGCAACGTAAAACAAAAGTAAAACAGAACTTTCTCTATGAGGAAACAGTTCACTTTATTTCAAAAATAAAAATTCTTTCCCAAAAAGAAGAATGCAAAAAAAAAGAAAAGAGAGTTCAAAAAATCTAGCATATAAAAAAGCGATAGAGAGAAATTAAAAGATTTCTAAATCGGAAATGAGATGAAAAGATTTCAAAATCAAATCAACGATTTCTAGATTGAGAAATGAAAAAAAAGTGTAGCAGTGGAAAAGGGTTTAAAAATGAAGAGAACATTGTGAGGGGTCTGATAAATATTATCTTTCGGTCAGAGATCATTTTAACAAGATTAAATATTTCGGAGGGTGTTGCTTCTTGGAAAAAGAAAATGATCTCCGGTTTGGAGTTTATAGAACTAACAGTGGCTGGTTTTGATGATAAGCTGCTTTCCGAAGCGAGTAGCTGTGTAAATCCTCGTAGATAACGAAACTAGCTGTTGTCTATATCCACAATTGTAGGACAGAATTATTGTTGCATTTACTGATAACAACAATCCTGCAAATTGTGCTCAACTTCCAAACACGAAATTCCTGTCATGTTCACTGTTCACTTTACTACTCTACAAATCAGCAAATGCGCGAATTGTACTCTGAAATATTCAATAACTATTATGTAATATTTATGTAACAGTTATTTTTTATAACTTATTTTTAATTTATGAGTTATTTTTTTATATGTATTGCAGAAATTTATATAATAATATATAAATATATGTATAAAATATGTAATAAAGCACAGATTAAATTTGCAATAACCAAGTATTGAATATACAAAAATTAAGCATTTTTACAAGTCGATTTTAAAAATAGCTGTGAAGATTGTTAGGAATCTATTGAGAAAACAAATGAGAGCTTTAATGAGAGTGAATAACAAATGGAAAAAATGGTTTGATTGACTTGTTGTTTGAATGGTTGAAGTATCAATCATTGTTATCTGACTATTTTTCAGTGGGAGATGTTGGGGAATTGTTAAACTTTGCTCGAGATTATTATGAGCACAAGATCATTTTACTTGAAGCACTAAACGTCCATATGGACGACGAGGGAAGTTGAATTCGATGGGTTTCGCCGTTTCGGTATTCGAGCATGACCAAAGGGTCAAACGGCTTCCTCGATTTGCCTTGTAGCTTGAAGCAGCACGTGACGAGCATGTGCGTTCTAAAAACCTTCCTCCCTCGTAATTCACGCCACTCGGTCATTGCCTTTCTTGGCTTTAGGGCCAATAACTAACAGCTTTGGAAAACCATTCAACTCCCATGTTTGAGAACCTAACTCGACTCTTGATCCCATTTATTACAGTACTTTTCTTACAACTATTTCTATAAAACTACGTTAAACGCTCTTTCGTACGTGCTTTTTTCACAATTCATTATTTACTTCTTGCAAATAATGTAAAGCAGTGTGCATTTTATTTCAAACGTACTATAGAAGGGATAATTTTATTTTTTTATTCTGTGTTACGCGTTTTTATGTTGAGATTTTTATGTTGTGAAGGTTTTTGTATGTTATATTCTGTGGGTAATGTAAGTCTAATGTTCTATGAACTTGTGTTTTGTATTTTGTAGAATGTATGTCTGATGTTCTATATTTTTAGATTCTAGATCTAATGTTGCGTTATTTGTATTTTATGTTCGTATGTTTTGCATCTAATGTTGTATGTAATGTATATTCTGAAACTAATGATGTATGCTTATGTTTTGAATCTAATGCTGTATGCTTATGTTTCGAATCTAATGCTGTATGCTTATGTTTTAAATCTAATGCTGTATGTTTATGTTTTGAATCTAATGCTGTATGCTTATGTTTTAAATCTAATGCTGTATGTTTATGTTTTGAATCTGATCATGTATGTTTATGTTATGAATCTAATGCTGTATGTTTTGGAGCCGTATGTTTATATGTTTTGAATCTAATGTTGTGTCCTTTTGTTATGTAAATTTCATCATATGTTGTGCAATTAATGTTGCATATCTAAATGTTGTGCACATAATACAGTTCATACAATATATGTTAATCATCTAATGTTGTGTATCCAATGTTGGACGTCTAATGTATACGTATCCGTTGTTGTGCCTCCAATGTTGTACATTTAATTGTCGAGCATCTAATGTTGTGTATTTAATGTTGCACATCTAAATGTCAAACATCTAATGTTGCGGATCCAATGTTGTACATTTAATTGTCGAGCATCTAATGTTGTGTATTTTCTTCTTCTTCTTCGTTCCTTAATGGCCTGCTGCAAAGCAATCAGCCATAACTTATAATGTTGTGTATTTAATGTTGTGCATCTAATGTCGTGCATCTAATGTTGTGCATTTAACGTTGCACATCTATAAATGTCAGAGATCTCATTTCGTGCATCTAATGCTATTAATCCAATGTGATTCATCTACAATCTTGCGAATCTAATGTTGCGCATTTAATGTTGTGCATCTAATGTTGTGCATCAAATGTTGTGCAGCTAATGTAGTGCATCTAATGTTGCACATCTACATTTCGTGCTTCTAATGTTGTTCGTCCAATACCATTCAGCTGATGTTGCATATCCAATATTATGGACCAATGTTGTATATTTAATGTTGCACATCTAAATGTCGTGCATCTAATGTGATTCATCTAATGTTGTACATTAATTTAATCATTAAATGTCAAGGATCTAATATTGTGCTTTTAATGTTAAACATCTAAATGTAGAAAATTTAATGTAGTTCGTATTCTAATGTTACCCATCCAATGTTGTGCGTCAAATATTTTACATGCAATGTTATTCATTTAATGTTATTCATATAATGTTGCTTATCCAATGTTGTGCATCAAATGTTGTGCATCTAATGTTGTTCATCCAATGTTGTTCATCCAATGTTGTTCATCCAATGTTGTTCATCCAATGTTATTCATCTAATGTTGCTATCCAATGTTGTATATTTAATATTGTGCATCTAATGTTGTGCATCTAATGATGTTCAACTAATGTTGGGCATCTAATGTTGCTATCCAATGTTGTATAGTTAATATTATGCATCTAATGTTGTGCATCTAATGATGTTCAACTAATGTTGGGCATCTAATATTGTGCATTTAATGTTGCACATCCTTAAATGTCAAACATCTCATCTGGTGCATCTAATGTTGTTCACCTAATGTTGTTCATCTAATGTTGTTCATCTAATGTTGTTCATCTAATGTTTCGCATCTAATGCTGTTCATCTAATGTTTCGCATCTAAAGTTGCACATCTGAATGTTGTGCTTGTGTTGTTCATTCAATGTTATTCATCTAATGATTCATATCCAATGTTGTTCATCTAATTTTGCGCCTCCAATGTCGTACATCTAATTTTGCGCATCCAATGTCGTACATCTAATGTTGTATGTTTCCAGATTCTGTATCTAACGTCATGTAGCTTCAGTTGTAGACCATAAAATAGTAACAAAAATATTGTGCAAAGATTGAAAAATAAACGAAAACCCATTTGAAAGTTACCGTTTTTGTGATGAATATCAAACGGTTTCCTTGATTCTAAAAATAAATTTTGTAATGAAGTCGACATGGCCAGCTGTTTTAGTCCATTTCCGGTTAAGGGTCTACTTTTCGACAGTATATAGCGACTCTATGAAGTAGTTGCAAACTTTCTTCAATGTTCTCTTAATTTCAGGCACGACTGACGCGGAAGATTCTTATCAATTGCTGAACCGGTGACAATGGCCTCTTACTTTTTAATTGACTTTAATTGCCGTTAATTTCCTCCGCCCGTCCCTCATACTGTAACTACTTCAAGAAAACGACCTCCTCTCAAAGGCCTACGAACATTTAATTTGCTGCTCTTTGCAACAAAATCGCTCGCAGTTTTTATAAAATAAATTGTTAATAAATTGTTAATAATTTGTCTGTAATTTTTTATTAGCTTGGCAATAATTTGTTATAAATTTGTCAATACTTTGTTATTAATTTGTTATAAATTTGTCAATAATTTGTTATAAATTTGTCAATAATTTGTTTTAAATTTGTCAATAATTTTTCAATAATTTTTGAATAGTTTGTTATAAATTGGTCAAAAATTTGTTACTAATTTGTCAATAATTTGTAGATAACTTGTGAACAAATTATTAATTACGAATAGAGAAAAAAAAATTTAATTTCCATATTAAAAAAATATCATGAATCAATATGTATAATATTTTCTTTAGTTAGAAAACCAGCTTAAAAATGTTGTTCAAGCTTGAATGAAATAGAAAAATTTGAACTCTCTATTTCAAAGAATCACAGGTATTTTTGTTTTTCCTACAATGGAGTGTTTTTTACGAAAAAATTCTAGACCAGAGGATTGAAGAAGTCCGGGTTGAAAGGAAAAATCGAAACAAAGGGAGAAGCGTTCTTTTGTCAATGAAGCCATTTTCCGTTTAGAAATTGTTAGTTTTTGGTAGTTTTTTTAGAATAGACATTGGGACTAGACGTCGCCAACTTTTCCTTGAGTTTCACTTTTCTTTTTCGTTTTTCCCTCTCTCTTTGAAACGATTATATCCTTGGGTGCACAAAAGCGTTTCGTAAGAGCACAAAGCAGGTCCTTCGCGATCCCACTTAATTAGGCGAATCGCAGAGTAGAATACAATAAAACCTGTCGAGAGAAGATCCCGAAGGCTTAATATCGGAATCGACTGTGCGTGGAGATAATTGTATAATATATATTATAAATAGCATATAAATACACAAACATGCTTACACAGATATATTTGTAATCCTTCTTTGTAATTCTTTTGTAATTCTTTTATAATTCTTGTAGTCCTCTGATTCCTAGTTTCCTTTGTTCATTCTACTCAATTTGAACCGCAACAAATATGAACCAGACAAGTGGCGCCACACTCTATATCATTGCTCAATTTGAGCTCGCATTAAAACTAAACTGAGGTTTTCTTTTGCAAAAATGCATAAATGTTTATACCTTACATAAAGAGGCACAAAGTTACAGGCACGGATGGATATAGATTTAATAAACATGTATAAAGATTTTTGTGTGCTAGCAAGTGAATATTTTCGTAGAAGTGCATTTTCATATATATAGTGTACTTGAAGTTATAGGTGTAGGTGCATGTGTTTAAAACCAGTTTATAACAAGTCAGGATCGCGGGAATAAAGTCCAAGTAACGCCAGCACTGAGATGTTTCGCGCCGGAAAGCTGCTCGTCATACTTTATTGTATTTTTGCAGGAGTGAAAGTGTTCCATTTAATGTCCATATATACCGCAAACACACTCCCATACATCTCGAGCGTGTCATACCCGAGTCGCGGGTAAGAAAGGAGCAAACAAGCTCGTCTTGTTCGCGTGGCATTATAACCAGAGTGGTGGCTCTGTTCATCTGTTGTTTACTGACCACCAGGCTTCACATTATTCTTCGATTTTGAATCTTTGCCAAATTTCAGAAAGGTACGCTAATCATAATTTTGGCCAATGGCCACCTTCGTTATTATCCTGTTAAAAGGTAACGTCACTTTTGTGCAGATTTTGTACAAACTATATATGTATGTGCAGTGCAAGTACGTAAATAATGCATATATATAATATGTATGTATAATATGTATGTATAATATATAATTCATAATAATACATAACTTATTACATAAGTAAATGTATTTATGATGAATTGGTGTGATTCTTTTTATGATTTTAATGATTGCGCAATGTACAAGGGTTTTTTTGTTGTGGAAAACGTAATATGCTTGGTCCAAAAAGGATAATGAGGAGAGAGGCTATAGCATCGGGTTACCATAGTGTCAAGATCCACCAACATTGAGGTCAAAAACGAAGTATTACATTTCATACAGAAATCAATATATAAGTACAAGGTCGTTAGACTAGCCCCAGAATTTTTTTTAGTTGCATCTAGAAATGGCGCCTCATTGATAAGAAAAGGGGGTCTGATATAAAATATTTGGTTTAAATGGTAAGAATTAGTGATCGCTAAATTCATTCAACTTCTTAATTAGTTTTACAACTTTAAAAAGAACGAGTACAAAAGAATAAGTGCAGTGTAGAACAAAGAAGAAGGAAAACACAAGAAAAGAACAAATATGAAGTCTCAAGAAAAGAACAATAACAAAAAATAACAACAATAAAAAGAGTACAAGAAGAAGAAGAAGAAGAAGAATAAGTGTAAAAACAAGAAGAAAAAGTACAAAAACAAAAAGGAGTGCTGAAACAAGAAGAAAAAGTACAAAAATAAGGAGAAGAGGTACAAGAACAAAAAAGAGGTACAAAAACAAGAAGAGATACAAAAACAAGAAGAAAAGATATAAAAGAAAGATGAAGTACAAAAACAAAAAAGAAGAAGTGCTGAAACAAGATGGAGAGGAACAAAAACAAGAAAAAAAGTACAAAAGTATGGAGAAGAGGTTCAAAAGAAAGAAGTACTAAAACAAGAAGAAGAGGTACAAAAGCAAGAAGAAATAGTACAAAAACAACAAGAAGAAGTACTAAAACAAGAAGAGATACGAAAACAAGAACAAGTACAAAAGAAAGATTAAGTACAAAAACAAAAAGAAGAAGTACTAAAACAAGATGAACAGGAACGAAACAAGAAGAAGTACAAAAACAAGAACAAGAATTATCATTGAACATGAATAAGAACCTGTTCAAGAGCAGGAAGAAAAAGTATACAAAATCACCAGAACAAGAATAAAAACAAGAACAATTATGATGGAAATAATCAGGAAAATCTTGCTCAAGAATGAAATAAGTACTATTACAAAAACAAAAAGTAAAATTAAAAATAAGAAAATGAACAATTACAATCAGGAAAATCTTGTTCAAGAAAAATTACAAAAACAAAAACAAGTACGATAAATACATCCAGTATAATCTTGTTCTTGAGCAAGAGCAGGTAAAAACGGTGAAGCTGTACAATAGCAAGAAGAAAGTATACAAGAACAAGTACCAGTTCAAAAGCAAGAAGACAAAAAAGAAAAAGAAGAACAAGGAGAATACAAACAAGAACAACGGTAAGAATAACAGGACCAAGAAGAATAAGAACAAGATTACAAGAACAACAATAACAAGAACAACAAGAACAATAACAACAAGAACAACAAGAACAATAAGAACAACTAGAACAATAAAACAACAACAACAAGTAGAATAACAAAACAACAGGAACACAAGCAAGAACAATAATAGCACGAGCAAGAACAATAACAGCACGAGCACGAGCAAGATCAACATGAATAACAAGAACAACAGGAACAAAAACAGGAACACGAACTAAAACAACAATAACAAGAAAAGCAGAAACAAGAACAAGAGATACAAGAACAACAAGGAACACGAACAAGAACAACAATAACAAGAAATCAGAAACAAGAACAAAGATACAAGAACAGCAAGGAAACAAAAGGAACAAGAACACTAACAAAAACAACAATAACAAGAAAAGCAGGAACAATAATAGCAACAACCTTAACAATAAAAAGAACAATAACAAGAACAGCACATACAAGAACAACTTGAACAATAACAACAAAAATACAAAACAACAACAATAACAGCAGGAGCACGAGCAAGATCAACAAGAGCAACAACAAGAACAATAAGAAAAACATGAACAAGAAGAAGAGATACAAGAACAGCAGGAACAAGAACAAGAGATACAAGAACAGCAGGAACAACAACAGCAACAACCTGAACAATAAGAACAACAATAACAAGAATAGCACATGCAAGAACAACTTGAACAATAACAACAAAAATACAAAGACAACAACAATAACAGCAAGAGCACGAGCAAGATCAACAAGGACAACAGAAAATACAACAGACACAAGAACAAGAACACGAACAACAAGAATAACAGCAACATAAAGAAAAAGAACAAGTTCAACAGAAACATGAATAATAACAAGAACAACAAGAGCAAGAAAACAGCAAGAACAACAAGAGCAAGAAAACTACAAGAACATCAAGAAAATTAAAAAATTAGAACTTGAAGAGTAAAAAAAAAGATAAAAATAAAAAAGCGGATTATCAAAAAAGGCATAAGCAGGACAAAGAAGAAGATTGAAAGAGCGTTGCCCTGATTTTGATTGGGTTCAAGTGAAGATCGTTTCTATCGCTGAAAACAGGTAACCTTGCAAGGCCTTGTTACAACCTCGCTCTGCAAGGAAGCCGCTCTGAGATTCAATGGAAAGAGTCAAGCTGGCAGGCCGGTAGGTTGGCCAAGATGCCTACGGTGTTTAGCGGGCGTTAAACGATTCTAAACGAACTCCGCCTCCACTAAATAATAAATAGTTTGGTTTTTAAAAGATTCAGCGAATGTGTCCAATTAGGACCTTTCCACCTCTGATTCTACCAATGCAAAACACTCTTTCTTGCATTTCGTCCCAATTAATAAAACTTCACCCAAAAATGCTAAAAAAGCCTTTCTCCTAATTAAATCCGGGATCATAAATCTCACTTGTTGAAACTCGAAATGGGACATTAATGACGAGTTATAAAAATTCTACTGAACTTTTCTGTTTATTTCTTCTATTTTACTGCCGTCGAAAATCATAGTAATAATTACCGATTATACGGCCATTCTCTTGTCATAAACACTGTAATCATTAGTAGGTAAAAGTTTTCGTTAATAAAAATTGTGGGTTTTTGGGAACATGGAAGAAATTGTTTAGCTTCTTTTAGAAATCGGTTCCAATGTGGTAATTTATTTGGACTCCAAATGTTGGTTTAGAAATGGGGATTCTGTTCAACTGTTTCGAATATTTTTGGTTTTTTTAAATCTCTGCTTTTTTGGGGTTTGAATTTATTCGAAGTAGATTCGAATCTTTTAGTCGGAACAGATTCGAATCTAAAAATTTTTTGGATATTATTTCGAGGCTATTTTATTGGAAATAAATTCGAAGCTATACATTCGAAATAGATGCGAAGCTATTTTATTCAAAACAGTTTGAAGCTGTACATTTATTCGAAACAAATTTGAAGATATTTTATTCGAAACAAATTCGAAGATATTTTATTCGAAACAAATTCGAAGCTATTTTATTCAAAACAGATTCAAAACTATTTTATTCGAAACGGATTCAAAGCTATTTTATTTGAAACAGTTTGAAGCTGTACATTTATTTGAAAAAAAATCGAAGCTATTTTATTCAAAACAGATTTGAAGCTATACACTTATTCGAAACAAATTCGAAGCTATTTTATTTGAAGCATATTTGAAGCTATTTTATTCGATACAGTTCGAAGCTATACATTTGTTCGAAACAAATTTGAAGCTATTTTATTCAAAACAGATTTGAAGCTATACATTTATTCGAAACAAATTCGAAGCTATTTTATTCAAAACAGATTCAAAGCTATTTTATTCGAAATGGATTTGAAGCCATATATTTATTCGAAACAAATTCGAAGCTATTTTATTCGAAACAGATTGAAGCTATACATTTATTCGAAACAAATTCAAAGTTACAAATCTATTCAAAATAGTTCTGAATCTCAGCAGAATCAAATTCACCAATCAATTAAACCTAGATTCCAATCTGCCAGTGTCACAATTCATATTCCGTTATTATTTATCACAATTAACGATTTATCCTGATGCCTATCTTTCCAATTTTTGCGATTATGATAAATAGTAATTGATTAGTTTTTGCAAGTGTAACTGATGGGAGTAATGTATCTTCAACTGTTGTGATACTTAACGAATTCCAGTCATTTACTTGTCGATCAGAGGGCGATTTCGAATAACATATGACAGCGTTAATTGGCCTGGTAAAGCAGCGCCTTTCGTGACAGCTGTAACGTTTTGTAATTGTCGGCCGTCATTATCGTGCCGTTCAAGTCGACGCGATGATTACAGAGCGTGGAAAGGAAACAAATCGAGAATGCCGTATCAGCAGCTTCATATACGCCTGTACCAATGCTTATGTTCTTATAGAAAAGATTTTCAGTCTGCTCAACCATTTTGACGGACCTTGCGGGATTTATGTACCTTGCCTATCAGCGACTCCGATTCAATTTCTCTTTTAATTAACGTGCTCTTTAATTAACCGACATTGTAATCTCAAACGATTATAAACTCGCCACTTGCCCTGTCTTTAATTATCTTTCTACTTTTCCTACCAGATATTGTAACACGCTTTTACCGCCTTTTTTCCTTTTTTGTTTTCACCGTTTTTATTATATTTTTGTTATTAATATTGTTATTACTATTTTTATTATTATTATTTTCATGGATGTATTATTGTCTTTCTTTTTCTTCTTTTCCAAAACTTTGTTCTTCTTTCTATATTTTCTTTCTTTTTTTTCTTTTCCAAAACTTTGTTCTTCTTTTTATATTTTCTTTCTTTTTCTTCTTTTCCAAAACTTTGTTCATCTTTCTATATTTTCCTTCTTTTTCTTCTTTTCCAAAACTTTGTTCTTCTTTCTATATTTTCTTGTTTTTTATATTATTTATTAATAAAATAATAATTTATTTTCTTCTTTTTTTCTTCTTTTACAAAACTTTGTTCTTCTTTCTATATTTCCTTGTTTTTTTATATTATTATTATTTTCTTCTTTTTCTAAAACTTACTGCTGCTTTATTTATTTTTTTCTTTGTAAAACTTTCTTCTTTTATTTCTTTGTTTCATTCCTCATCTTCTTTTTCATTTGTATCAATTTCTGCTTTACCTTGTTCCTCATAATCTTTAGCTTTATTTTCATTTTCTTCTTCTGAATTCTCATTCTCGTCTATATCTTTGTCTTCTTTATCTTCTTCGTCTCTTCTGTTTCATCATCATTCTTAATTATATTTTCTACATCTACATCTTTCCCTTCTATATCTTCTTCTTTGTTGTCATCATCATCATCTTCACCATCATTCTCTTCTTCATTTCTTAGCTCTTTCTCTTTTACCTTTCTTTTACTCTTTTACCTCTCTTACCTCTCTTTTGTACTTTTAACGTCAATTTCTTCATCATCATTTTCTACTTC
Organism: Ganaspis sp. Gsp50; assembly: GCA_011057455.1. NCBI lineage: Eukaryota > Metazoa > Arthropoda > Insecta > Hymenoptera > Figitidae > Ganaspis > Ganaspis sp. Gsp50. The sequence continues at coordinate 49,899 of WNHD01000055.1, forward strand.
TTCATTTCTTCGCCTTATCCTCTTCTTTTGCTTCTTCATCTTCTTCATCTTCTTCATCTTCTTCATCTTCTTCATCTTCTTCATCTTCATTTCTAAGTTACATCCTCTTCTTTTTTTACGTCATCTTCTTTTTCAGTTTCTACCTCATCTTCTTCGCCTTCATTTCTTAGCTTTATCTTCTTTTGCATTTTTTACTTCAAAAATGTGTTTCATCTCCTTCATCTTCATTTTCATCTTTATCCTCGCCTTCATTTTCTACCTACATCCTCTTCTTTTGCATTTTTACGTCTCCATATTTTTCTAGTTCAAAGTCTTTTAAAAAATACACTTTTTTACGGCACTAAAAAGTACATTTTCCAAAACAATAAATTGAGAAGCAGAAAGATGTTCCTTCTTGTAGCTTCTCACTTCTGGCTTTGATACAGTTATGGACGAATTTCACGAGGATTGAATGGAGATACAGGCCTATAATTAAGTGGATTATACCGTTTGAAAGTTTAACGCGTGAAATCAGCTGATACCTAAAGAAAGAAATTTTATGTTACAACTTAGGCTTTCGTTTAAGGTCCCTGTAATGACCACTTTTATCGTGAAAGGCCTTGCATGTTTTCGAAATAATCACGGAAGAAAGTGCTTTATTGGCTACAGAGAACGTTTACTATAAAATGGTCGCACCATGTACTTCTAATTACCCGATATCAGAGAATTTGTCATTCAAACGCTTACAAAAGCAACTGCATTTAATTCCAATTAGTCTCCCATATTTGAGATGCACCGCATTCACAACAGAAACCTGTTTCTAAACCGCAGACAATTTTATTCCTATGACATTTTTCCTTCCTTCTTCATCAAGGTTTCGTCCTCACTGCTCAAAATAGTCTCCTTCATTTCAAGTTTCAAAATACCTTCATCCAACATTTCCCATTACAATTATTCTTCTCGTGTATACACAAAATATGACTTTGGATTTGTCACCTGAAAATTAATAAACAAATGAATCGTATAAATAATATGTTCATTATGTTAATGAAGATAATTATGTATTCTTAGAATTATTAGAATAAGAATTTATCACTCAGTGAATATAATTTATAAGTTATTCTTAGAATTATCATTAATATTATTATTATTCTTATAATTATTATTAATATTATTATTATTCTTATAATTATTATTATTATTTGTGTAAGTAGATGAATTCATCAATCAATCCGAGTCAAAGTGTCTACCGAGGGATAAATTCTTTTACCATATTATTATTATTATTATTGATAATAATGATGAAAGTAAAAAACGAAGTAGTATTATTGGTAATAATAATATTCTCAAATTAATACAACCAAAAAACATATTAACATTATTAGACTTTATGATACCAATAATGAGGCTTTCTCGAATGAAAACGATAAAAAGTATCATTAATTTAAAAAAAGGCATTTCTTCAGTTTCTACTTGCCCTATTAATCGTGCGATGACTTTTGATAATTTCTTTTGATACTTGAAATTATTACAGATTCCGAAAGAATGTGACTGGAGGCTCTTTTTTCTGTTCGCGACGCGCTTCAAGTTTATCGGAAAAGTCATAACACTTGCTGATAACTTATAACGTGTGTTAAAATTATAGTCGATTATACTGGCGCCGCCAACGATCGACCCAGTCGACAATGAAAAAGAACTTAGACTTCAACAAATAATTAAGATCACATAAGTGTACTTAGAGGCCGAGATAAGACGTCTTTCCACTTGTTTGCTACTTAAAATTAAACTTGGTAAATCTTTACCTTCTTTTCTAACAATATTTCTTTTTTTTTTAAAAAAAAAAAGCACGATTTATGGAAGCATTTTTTAAGCGTTGTAGTATTATATATCAAATGATAGTAATTGTCGCGAGAGAACCGAATTATTTTTAAAATAACGATTCTTGTTTTTCTCACGTGGGAGTGTTATCAACTATTCCTAATTTGAATAATTCATAAAGACGATACGCAGCTGATAGTGTGTCAGCCTATCAGAGTCAAAAGCCACATAGAAAGGCTTCATTGTGCGAAACAGAAGGCAATGGCCTGTTAATCATGATTGTTCGCTACTTAATGGCACAAAAAATTTTCTCATTTTTTATTTATATCGCTTTATTAATTACTTTTCCTATTTTTTATTTTTATTATTTCTTACTTCATTACTTCATACTTTCATTTTTTTTACAAATTTCTGTGAATCATAATTCTTATTGCAGTCAACTCTATGAATAGTGCCACTAAAACTCTAGGAATAGTGCTACTTTTCTTTTGTTCTCACTCGAGGGCCCTTTGTTTCCTTTATGCAAATTATTTATATTTTTTTGGTAAATTTCTTTTAATTGCTTTATCCTTGAGAATGGTAGTTTTGTTATTATTTCTATTTATTATTTTTATTATTATTATTTCATTGAATATCATTGAATATTATTGAATATTATTATTATTTCATTGAATTATTATAATGCATCGCCCTCCATCGGGTGCATTGTCCCCTATTGGTTGCTCATTTTTGGAGAAGAATTCACGTTATTTGAATTTTCCATGCACCAAGTGTACGTTTTAGTCATTTCATGTTTTAATCATTCTTTTTGTGTTCGTCATTCTTCTTTGGGTTGTTCTGTAGTTAGAGTGGACTGAATATTTACGTTTCGGCGTCATATGAATATTTATAATTGCATTGTACATCTGCAGCACATTGTGTGTGCAAGCCGGTCACACACTAAATTATCATGCCAACAAACCGCTAACGCTAAAGAATGATGATACTCTTTTTCTAAAGAAACATTAGTAATAAGCATCAGGTAACAAAATAGAATAAACGGGCCCATTTCCAGGACAATGCGCTGCTATATTTTGAGACATGAACACAAGAATAGGAAAGTATTGTAAATTCTTAACACTTAAATGTGAAAAGTTGAGGAAGAGAAGTCTTAGAAATTGAGTAAGAGAAGTCTTAGAAGTTGAGTTATTTTGAAAAATCACAATTTTAGTACGACTTGGAAAATTGATTAAAAATTTATACTGGAATGAATTGAGATTCAAATAATTGAATTTAAACGTGAATTATACTTAATTTGGGCAAGGGTTATTAAATTTGGACAAGAATTACTAAACTTGGACAAGAGCTACTACGTTTGGACGAAAATTTGGATTAACATAACTGGATTTGAACAGAAACTTCTGAATTTAAACAGAAATTACTACACTTAAACGGAAACAATTGGATTTGAACAGAAATTACTACACTTAAACAGAAACAATTGGATTTGAACAGAAATTACTTAAACAGAAACAATTGAATTTGAAGGAAATTTTCATATTTGCAAGAAGTGGTTTTAATTGACTTAAAATGCTTTGTAGAAATTGTACAATAATACAAATTGGATTGGAACGGATTCCCACATTTTCACAGAGTGGTTTTGACTTAAAATTCGTTGTGAAAATTGTACAATAATACAAATTGGATTGGAACGAATTCCCATTTGCAAAGAGTGGTTTTAATTGACTTGAAATGCTTTGCAGAAATTGTACAAGCGTTATTAAAAGATATATTTTGTGAAGCAGAAAATCTAATCAGAAGAAGGAAATTGCGAAACGTTCGAAAGTTTAAGGAGAAGCGTGTGTTAGAGACGGAGAGTCTGCGAAGTTCAAAAGTCATTTCGTTGTGGTCGATTACGTCTCACTTGTCTTGAACAATTTCCGCCCAGTTCCAAAGCCTCGTTCGCAATTAGTTTCCCTTGACAAAGTATGAGCATTTAGCTGCGTTTCATTCAAAGAAGAATTCACCTTGACACAAATGTCCAACTATCATTTACAGAAGTCCTTACTTTTGTTTCTACTGAAAATCATTTAGAGGAAATTGCGCAAGTACCTTGTATTTTGCTGATATGTAACAATTTCGTAAAAGGCAATTAATTACGATAGACGAAAGATATGTTGCCCGTTTGCATATTAGATTCAGGATTATTCAAAAAGGTAAGTTCGGGAAGGTTGTCCAAATGAATCCATAATTTTGGCAAATGGCCACTGGTCCAAAAATTCACTGGGCTTCTACATTTCTGATTAAGGATGGTTGTTGGAAACTTAAAATTAACATGGTCATTTGTAAACTAGATTGAGGATCTTTATACTACATTAAGGATCTTTATACTACATTGAGGATCTTTATACTACATTGAGGATGGTCATTTTTTTACTGAATTGAAGATGGTCATTTTAGCTAATCACAAATTTTATGCTAAATTGATGACGATCTTCTTCATGCTAGATTAGGGATGGTCATCCTTATGTTAGATTGAGGATGGTCATCTTTTTGCTAGATCGAGAATGGTCATCTTTAATTTGGATTAAGGATAGTCATCTTTACACTAGATTGAGGATGTTCATCTATTGAGGATTGTCATCTACATACTTGATTAAGAAGTGTCATCCTTGCATCAGATTGAGGATGGTCATTCTCATACTAAATTAAGGATGTTCATTTTTGTACTAGATTGAGGATGAACATCTTTATGCTAGATTAAAGATGGTCATTGTTGTTTTAGATTGAGGATGGTGGTCTTTATGTTAGATTGAGAATGGTCATCCTCATACTAAACTAAAGATGGTCATTTTTGTACTAGATTGAGGATGGTCATCTACATTCTAAATTAAAGATTGTCATTTTTGTTTTCGATTGAGGATGGTGGTCTTTATGTTAGATTGAGAATGGTCATCCTCATACTGAATTAAAGATGGTCATTTTTGTACTAGATTGAGGATGGTCATCTACATTCTAAATTAAAGATGGTCATTTTTGTTTTAGATTGAGGATGGTGATCTTTATGCTAGATTGAGAATGGTCACCTTTATGTTAGATTGAAGATGGTCATTTTTGTTTCAGATTGAGGATGGTGATCTTTATGCTAGATTGAGGATGACCCTCATACTAAATTAAAGATGGTCATTTTTGTTTTAGATTGAGGATGGTGATCTTTATGCTAGATTGATGATGGTCATCCTCATACTAAATTAAAGATGGTCATTTTTGTACCAGATTGAGGACGGTCATCTTTATGCTAGATTGATGATGGTCATCCTCATACTAAATTAAAGATGGTCATTTTTGTACCAGATTGAGGATGGTCATCTTCATTCAAAATTAAAGATGGTCATTTTTGTTTCAGATTGAGGATGGTGATCTTTATGCTAGATTGAAGATGGTCATCATCATACTAAATTAAAGATTGTACTAGATTTTGTCATTTTTGTACTAGATTAAGGATGGTTATCTTTGCACTAGGTTGAGGATGGTCACCTTTATGCTAAATTGAGGATGATCATCTTCATACCAGATTAAGAATAGTCCTCTTTGCACTAGCTTGAGGATGATCACATTTATATTAATTTGAGAATAGTCATCTTTACGCTACATTCAACATGGTCATCTTCATTTCAGATTGAATTACACCAAAGCCCTTCAAGTGCGATAAAATCTCATCAACCGATTATTCCGATCGGTGTGAAAGGGAATTGGAACTTCCTGGTTCCAAAGAAGCTGCATGGCAATTATCGTCAATGGCGTGAAACGAATCTTGGGTGTCTGAGATGCATATGTACTTCCTCGGGGCGCGAATACGCGTTCAGACTGGTTAAAGGCTCTGCAAGTCAGAGCGTAAAGTGGCCCGAAGCTATTTTATAGTTTGCACGGTTCTGCATCGTATGCACTGCTTGTGAAGGCATTGTAGTTTATCTTGCGGTAAACAAGCCGTGCACCAGGAAAGGCCGTGTTACGTAAGGTTAATTGCGGTCGTTCAGGTTGCCGTAGCTTCTGCGGGTGCAGTATCAACTGAGATTGTTATCAGCGGACCTTGATCTCGCACTGATAGTTCGCCGATATCTTCCACACCAATTCTTTCACATCATAACCCACACCTTTTGCATCCAAATTAAGACTCCCGTAGCTATCTTTAGAATCGCTTTATCTGCCCCGTCTATTTTCATTCCTCAAGGAAAATCTTATCTTCAATTAGACAGGTGGAATTACAGGGATCATGATTCCGGAATATGATCATCTTGGAGATTTTGATTTGATGATTCCCGAATGTTATGATTAACAATTTTAATAATTATCCAATTTAATAATTATCCAATTTAATAATTATCAATTTTAATAATTATCAAATTTAATAATTATCAAATTTAATCATTATCAAAAGTATTTCATCAAATGAGTTCATCGTCTTAATAATTTTAATAATTTTAATAAAACATCTGCGTTTTAAGATCTGGAATGGTTGTGTAATTGTTCGAAATTTGGGATTGCTTTTTCAGGATGCAATTAGTCGCGCAAAGAGAATTATGGTTTGTGCCTATAGTTAAAATTTGGCACAAGTACGTGCCGTTTCAGACAGCTAGTCTTTTGTCTGACCAGTTGTGAAAATGTGACATCGTCACGTTACTAATCCAGACGGTATCTTCCTCGCAGTTAGCCCACAAGGCTATTCTGTCTGGTGTTGGTATTCCGCAGATGGTGGGACTAATCTGTGGAAATATAATTAGCTCTCGTGACTAACGCATGGTCCGTCTAAATATAACGAGTCGGCATCATATCGGTGCAGGTGGCTGTTTTACTTCTTTTGAAGCCCTTGAGAAAAGGAAGTGCACAAATCTCGGGCAAAAGAAATTCTCTGCAGTTTGCTTTTAAGAGAGAAGGAAGGGAATATGGAAAGGAAAAACGAAAGATTGAAAGTTAGAAAGAAAGAAAGAAAGAAAGAAAGAAAGAAAGAAAGAAGGAAAGATTAAGAAAAGGGAGAAAGAAAGATTAAAAAAAGATTGAAGAGAAGGGAGAAAGATTGAAAAAGGGAGATAAAAACAGAGATACAAAGATAGAAAGAAAAAAGACGAGAAATGCAAAGATTGGAAGAAAAAAGACGAGAAATGCAGAGATTGAAAGAAAGAGTTTAGCAAGATTTTTCGTTCTTAAAAAAGGAGGCTGCTGCTAATTACACCGTAAACCCAACAGCAATGACACGCTGTTCTGTTTTAACTTCTTAACGGCATTTCACTTTATTCCGGTTTCACAGTGCATTTTGAGGAAGATTTATCATCATGACACGTCGGCGAGCCAAGATCAAAGCCCTAAAGTCATATTCGAAAAATTCTTACAGACACGTGTTACGTTAATTGAGTTATTATGTCTTTTAAAATCTTGCAAATGTAAAAACTATCATTGATCGCTTCTTTTGTCAAGAAAAAATTTTCTTCTTTTTTGTATGTACAATTTTAAAATATCGTTGCTCAATAATATTTTTTTTTAATCTACTTCCACACACCAATGTCAACAAACCTATGTAGATTTTTTTAGCATATTACATTTATCTCGCATCAATAAAGACCCAAGAGGATTGTTATATTTTTGAAATAGTCTCATGTATCATAATACAACTCATGTATCTTAATACAACTCATGTATCATACAATACATATTCTTTAATAGAAAAGGTTCTAAAAAGAAAGCAATGAAAAAATGTTAGCCACAAAACAGTCTTTGTGGTTCGTAGTCGCTTTAAAAAGAATGTCGGTACAAAACAGCCTTTGTGATTCGTAGTCGCTAGAAAAGTACTGGAAAGGGTAATGAAAAGTAATAAGAATCATTGAAAAACATTAACGAAGGTTATATATTTTATATACATTTTATATACATTTTAATATATTCTTATTAAAATAAGCAAAGAAACTTTCAAAAGGTTAGAATAAGTAACTAAAGACAGTTTTAAGAAAGTAAAGAAAAGTTGTTAACGAAAATTGTTTTCTGTTGCAGGCGAGAGTGGAAATGTGTACAATAAGGTAACGCAAAAATGGAGACGGTGCGTGAGAATGGAGCCCGATGGGTGAATGGATCAACGGGAAGTGAAGTGTCGAGTTCGCCCTCGAAAAGTGTGAATCATTTGAAAATCGTGGAATGTGATGTTGACAGTGACAAGGTTCCTGAAGAATGTTCTAAGGAAGAGATGGATCCGTACAAGGAGCTGGAATTGTACCTCGCGAAAGTAAATGTAAGTCTCTTTTCCTTCAACATATTTTGCATAACTTGACTCCAGTGGGTATAATAATGTTGATTCAGAAAGTTGGTAGTTGACCTTGTTAATGCAAAGGAGCGATGATTAATTATTACTATCAGTTGATTAAGTCAAGGCATCATTTATCTTGAGTACTATAGTCAAGTGAAGGCGGGACTAATTGCAAAGATACAACAGGTGCATCTCTTTAGCAGTTCACTCCTCACCAGTCAACTCAAACATCAATTTATCGTCCATTGTTAATGTCATTTTCAAACAATAGATTCAATCGAATTCGCTATTTTCAAACAACTAAAGAACAAAACAACTAAACGATGTAAACATAACTATTTACCGACTGTGTTTTTCGATTCTTACAATTTTTTCGTAATAATACTTCTTGTTAATAATTTTTGTGTAAGATAATTTTTTCGTAATACAAATGACCACAATTTTCGAATAATATAATTTTTGAAGAAAACTTTTAATTTCTAGACTGGAGGGATCATTTGGAAGGAAATTCTTTGAGCATTTTTGAAAATGAGGGGTGAAATTCAAGTTCGGGAGCTAGAGGGCACATCTTATTATTGGTGGAGTTGGTACGAAACGTTATTACGAGACAAGCTGTGGGTTATAGATGATTCATGGTTTCTTACAAGGGTCATGAGGCTCGATCAAGTCGAGGCTTGGTATCACGTGCAGATCGTTTGACGTTTGCCATAACGGTTCTCTTTCTCTAAGCTAACCGCTTATTTTTCCCTTTCCCCATGAGATGTCCGCTATTTGTTTTAGCCTAGGAAGTACTCCTAAAGAGCACCCTCTTTGAAATTCTCAATTTCAACACGTAAACGACCCATGCTGGTTATCAAAACATCATCTTTGCTAACGATACTTAATGAAGATAGAATATCCCTTCATCATAAACAAAGATACCGCAAATTTATCTTCTTATGCGGTAAAACATCTTCATTAAGATGCTGAGATTAAGTGAATAAAGATAATCATCGGGATCCATCATCACGAGAACCAATGGAATTTTCCGTCTTCGCGGAAACTGATTATTGTTAATTGATGGAAAGGAAATTGAATTGATTATCATTGTTGTGTCGTGACTTGTCTTTGTTTAAGTGTGTGTCTTTTGTTGAGAGAGTAAACAGAGTGTTAGAGAAATTTATAGGATGTCGTAAGAAAATATCTAGAGGGTTTAGATTTTATGATTAGGATGGTTTTGGTTGTATTATTCAGAAGGTTTCAATTGATTTAGATGATTTCCATTGTATTATCCAAAAGGTTTTAATTAGGTGCATCATCCAGAAGGATTTAATTGCACCATCCAAAAGGTTTTAATAGCATCATCCTGAATGTTTCAATTGCATCCTCCAGAAAGTTTCAATTGCATCTTCTGGATAGTTTTAATTGCATCATCCAGAAGGTTTTATTCACATCATCCAGAAGATCTCAATTGTATCATCTAAGAGGTTTTATTCGAATTATCCAGAAGGTTTTAATTGCATCATCCAGAGGGTTTTAATAGTATCATCTTGAATGTTTCAATTGAATCATCCAGAAGGTTTTCAGAAGGTTTTAATTGCATCATTCAGAAAGTTTAAATTGCATCTTCTGGATAGGTTTAATTGCATCATCCAGAAGGTTTTGTTCACATCATCCAGAAGATCTCAATTGTATCATCTATAGGAGGTTTTATTCGAATCATCCAGAAGGTTTTAATTGCATCATCCAGAGGGTTTTAATAGTGTCATCCTGAATGTTTCAATTCAATCATCCAGAAGGTTTTAATTGCATCATCTAGAAGGTTTTAATCACATCATTCAGAAGGTTTCAATTCCATCATCTAAATGGTTTTCATTGCACTATCCAGAAGGTTTTTAATTGCATTATCCGAAAGGTTTTAATTGCATCATCATTTGTACCATCCTTGATGCCACCATCTGTGTATCTCATTATTCGTGCAATCATTCATATAAATGAAAACAAATGATATTTAATGCACACAAACCATGAAACGTAGCAAGGAACCACTGATGATGCGTGTCATCATTTGTGTACAAATAAAATAAACCAAATTGTACTAGTGAAGTGTTTTAAAAATTATTTGAGGTGGTCCACCATCTCGATGGGATCGATCACCATCGATCCGTTTCTCGAGCAGCTCTGGAGGGAATTTAAATGTGTTCAACAAATTGAAGTTGACACTCGATCCTCGCACGAGATTCAGAAACATGTTTCCAATGAGGTATTCCTCTCTTTATCCTTTTTTATCACGTCTCCTTTTTTCCTTTTTTTCATATTCGAGCATTTTTTTCATATTTTTCGAGCATCTCTTTTTCCTGCGTGGGCTGTTTTAGCATAATACCTAAGCTAATTTCACAAATGGCACCAAGAATAAACCAGTTCTGATTTTGTAAAATTGATCCTTGTGCGGCATTTTTAAATATTCGGTTTTTCGGACATCTCGTTCCGATTGCTTTTGCAATTTGTCGCTTTAACGTTTTTATTCGTTCCAGAATATTTATTTTAAGCATTTGTCGCTCAATTCTTTCTATTTAGTTTTATCATTCCTTTTTCGAGAATCGAATCTTGAAATTGTTTTTCAGAGTTCCTTATTCAATTTGTATCTTACATGGCAGCGTGTGTTTATCCATATGCATTCATATTCTTGGAACAGCCTGCTGACAACTTTAACAGACTGGCAATTAATTTTCTTCACACGCTTTCTGTTAGCGATTGGATGATTTATTGGATAGTTTTGTGTAGGAAAAAAAGTAGAAGTTTGGAATTGAATATTTCAAGGTTTTTCAAGTTGAAACTTTTGGAGCAAGATGTATGCAGGGCACGTGTTTGTACACATGCGTCATGCTTGTGCGACGTCACCACGAGCCATTCTCCGAGCTCTATAGAGTACCCATGTATCTGTGTTTCTGTATCATGAGTCGCTACCACTTTACCAGTCATAGATAGTCGTCTCCTCTCCTCGAAGGCTGTTCCGCGAACGAGAATTGAGTAAACTTGGTACTCTAACACAAGGTACATAAAGTTAGAAAATACTCTTTGGTCAAAGGTACAAACACGTCACCAAACACGTCGTCTGCTACTTTCCTCTAGAACTTCATTTCTGCAAATTACGTTATTATTCTCAGGGTCAATTTATTTATTAACGAGTGTCATGATGCTTTGTACGAAAATGTTTAGCAAAATTGAAGAAATGAAATGAAATTAAAGGAACAAAACGAAGTGGAATAAATGATGAAATTGAACAAACGAGGCGAAATTGATCAGATGAAACGAAATTGAAGAAACGAAATTGAAGAAACAAAATTGAAGAAACAAAATTGAAGAAACAAAACAAGATAAAAAATGGTGGTTTTACTAAACGGTGTTGTAAAAATGTGGACAAGTTTTTGATTTTGTTTGCTAATCTTTGTATTACATACGAGCGGGATTGAATGGGAAACGTAAATCACTGAGTTCTCATAAAGATTTGCAATTTAATAAACAAGAAATCACTTTATATAATCTACTCATTATGGCAGTGGGTGGGCCAAGATATCAGAATGAAATTGCCATCGTGTAATTTCTTTGCTCAGTTTATCTTTGAGATAAGCCCTAAATTTTTATTTTGAGATTTAAAATCAGAAAATACGGTTCTTACGTTTTTTGTTTGTTTTATTGTGGTATCTTGTTTTTATTGTACTTGTTGCACATTCTTGTTGCACCAATTTCTCGCATACTTATGTTATAAAACTTTGTTGCATATTTTTGTTGCTTACTCTTGTTATAAAACTTTGTTGCATATTTTTGTTGCTTACTCTTGTTATAAACCTTTGTTGCATATTTTTGTTGCTTACTCTTGTTATAAAACTTTGTTGCATATTTTTGTTGCTTACTCTTGTTACACAAATTTCTCGCATATAGATTTGTTGCATACTCTTGTTACACAAAATTTTTGCGTTGTTTTATTGCACATATTTGTTGTACGCTCTGATTTTGAAGTCCTGAGTTACTTTCGCTTTCGTTTGTTATTTTTATTTGAAAATAAGGTGCAAAAACAACTGGACAAGAGCTCCTGAAGTTGGCTGATTATAAAAATATAAAACAAGCGTCGTCGATTCTTTCGAGTTAAAGAAACATTGTAGATATTCTCGAACCTGAAACGCTGCTAAAAGGCCGCGAGGAAAGGATGCGATAATAAAAACTTGTTTTACGCCAGGAGTGGCTTGTTTACATCATCTACCAAAGTATCCTTTGCGCATTTCAAATTATAGCGAAAATAAAGAAGTGATCAAGATTTCCGCTGCGAAGCAACCTTATCGAAACCACCTTAAGACTAAAATATAGATGATTTATTTCTATAAAAAGGGATGGAGAAAAGAAACAGGGAGAGAAGGGAAGCGAAAGAAAAATACGAAGAATAGAGAAGGAGAGAAACGAAAGAAAATATAAGAAAGAGACGAAAAAATAGAGAAGGAGAAAAAGGAAAGAAAATAGAAGAAAGAGACGAAAAAAATAGAGAAGAATGAAAAAAATAAGAAAAAACGAAAAAAATAGAGAGGGAGGGAAACGAAAAAATAGAGAAATAGAGAGAAACGTCTACTATGGGGTATCCCAGAATGCAGGATGGGCATCTGAGACACGGGAATATTTATATTTTATGGGAGTTGTGAAGAGAATTATGAAGGTGGAGACTACGGAGTGTGATAATCCTTTTTAGAAAACCGATATATCAGCGGATCAGTACTTTCGTTTACTATAAGATATGAGGTGTTTGGCTCAAATGTTTCTCTCTCTCGGGTCGTCCTTTTAGATTATTTTCTATGATGAAAGCAGCCTGGATGAGAATTTTATCGATTTTATCTAACACTGAAAGTCTGATCACATTTGATCTCTCCAGATTTTATTCTATAAATCCACAGAAAGTGTGTTTTATTACTCTTTGGAATTCGGATCGTTTATTTAATTTCTCTCAATTCTGCTAAAAAAAATTAACTCCTTTGATTTATTTCAAAATATTACATTTCTTTTCAAAAAATTACATTCCTTTTCAAAAAATTACATTTCTTTTCAAATAAATACATTCCTTTTCAAAAATAGATTCCTTTTCAAAAAATTGCATTCTTTTTAAAGAATTTATATTCCTTTCAATTGCTTTTTGAGAAATTACATTCCTTTAAAAAGAAATTCTGATTCGCAACTTTTTTCATTTGCGGTATTATTCTCGATGCAAACAAATTTTTGTAAAACTTAAAAGAAGAAATAAATAAATAGATAAGAAAACAAATAGACAAATAAAGAAATAAATAGATAAATAAATAAATAGATAAATAAATAAACAAATAGATAAATAAATAAATAGATAAATAAATTAGTAGATAATAATGGAATTAATTAATAATTAGATAATTAATAGAAATAAATAAAAATAAATATGTCTTAGAAAGAAATAAATATTCCTAAGTCAGAAATAAATTATTCTATTGCAGATTCCAATAAACGGAATAGAATTGCTCGAACGGATCAAGTATAGTAAATATAACCGAACCACGTTGATAGATTTCACTGTATCCATTTATCTCCGTGAAGAGTCGATAATATAGCCACCCTATAATTTTACCGAGAATGAGTTGACACTAAAGCTGTCATCATTTTTCCAAGGTAAAGAGGAGGGAGTGTATCTGTCAAAATTCAAGGGTGCAAATTGTTTTTTTTTCAAAGTCGTTTTTGTGGGACGTGGCACTGATCGTAAATCACCTCATTTCGTGCAAGGCTATTCCACGAAGCGGAAACTTGGATGCAAAAAAGCCCGCAAAGAAGATTCCCGCGCAACAATAGGTTGAATGCCTCGGCAACATGGATCCTGGCGTTGTAACTCAAAACGCCAGGAACTCTCGAGAGCGAGAGAGCAACCGGATGTCATTCCGTATGCCAGCGTTCCTCGCATCCCTCGCATGGCAGGCGCCGCGCACATTTTCAACATCACAACCTCTCTTTTCTCCTTTTGTGTATTTTGCATTTGAAGATTTTATCGCCAATGGAAGTGACCGCAAGTACCCGAACTGATTTCTATGCCATATGTCTGATTCCTCACCTGTTGCTTTCTCCACAATTGCTTTTGAATAATTCGTTCAGAATTGTAATTCATACAATATTGTAATTCATAATAATAAATTACGTTGGTTTCTTAGCTGAATTTAGTTTGGTAAAGAGTTTAGTTTTTGTTTTTTATCTCTACTGTTTGCATTGAATACTAATGCGCATTTTTAGCTTGCATAAAGCATTTCTGCGCATATATAGCGTGCACAGAACACTACTGCGCATGTTTAACGTGCATAGAACACTTCTGCGCATATATAGCGTGCATAAAAAACTTCTGCGCATGTTCAGCGTGCATAGAGCATTACTGCGCATGTTTAGCGTGCATAGAACACTACTGCGCATATATAGCGTGCATAAAAAACTTCTGTGCGCGTTCAGCGTGCGTAGAACATTACTGAGAATATTTAGCGTGCATAGAACACTACTGCGCATGTTCAGCGTTCATAGAATACTACTGCGCATGTTCAGCGTTTATAGAATACTACTGCGCATGTTCAGCGTTCATAGAATACTACTGCGCATGTTCAGCGTTCATAGAACATTACTGCGCATGTTTAGCGTGCATAGAACACTCCTGCGCATGTCTAGCGGGTTTCGTGACGTTGAAAGAAATACAAAGTCTTGACTTATATAATCGTTTGTTCGAGGATTTAAAGTTTAATAATCTAATTTAATTTATGCAACATAAACATAAACCACACAAAATGTAAATTGTGGTATTCTTTTTCCCCCACCACTATTTTTTTAAATTGATTTGTAGGGCGAAAAAGGAAACTGCTGTTCAAACTTTATGCGTGGTTTACAAAAAAGCGATAAGAGATGGAAGGGATAAAAAATTATTCAAAATTGCGTGACGTTATTTGTTTACGATTCCAAAGAAAAAAAAAAAGTTGAAGATTAAATTTATCATTTGTGAACGTTCCCTTATTTCGATAAACTTTTTTAACAAATTTTATTCGATAAATTTTTTTACAAACTTTTGATAATTATTTTTAAACAAATTTCTTTTAACAGAGAATGTAAAAATTCTTTTTGATCATTTCAACAACTTTCTGTGAAGAAATTTCTCCTAGAAATGAATACCTGCTGTTTGGAATGGGGATTCTAGATTTTAGCGATTCTGGGGAAACAAAACTTATTTTAATAAATGAATATCCAGCTATTGGAATCCTGGGGATTTCGAGACACGAGACTTTCATGATTGGGAATACGATTACGAAATTTGTTGTGATTCAGGTTTAGTGAGTTTGAAAAGCGATCTTGATAGTGTTGGTGGCGTATAATATCGAGGAGTCGTGAGAACTTTAAATCTTTGGTGTGCATTCACTTAGAAATCTCTTGACAATTAGGGGTGCTTGAGAATTATGCAGGTGTTAAATTTTGTGTACACACGTTATTATTAGGTGATGTAGGAAATATATCATCGTTGACCTTTAAAAGTCACGCCTTCTTTCCAATGAATTCGTCACACCTGGGTCAGCCTGACCCACATCAATTCTCAATTAAAGTGAAATTATTCATTCCAAGTTAATATAATTATATAAATGGTTTTCAAATATATGCGCATCGAAATATCAAGGATAAGCTAAAGAATCCTTGGATATTGGTATGAAATTGAAGATTTGTTTATGTATTTGCGTCTAGAAGTTGTCAAGTATTTTTTGTATGAAATAATATCAGGTTTGATGATTCAAGATAAAAGATTTGTTTTAATATATTTTGATAATTTGACAAAGAAGTTTACTATCTGTTATTATGATTCTACAAAATATTGTTGATGATTTTACAAAATATTGTTCCTTGTTGAAGATTAGAACTTTTGCATCCATTTTGTTCGTCTACGACTTTTTTGATAATTCTGTAAATATATCCTGTATATATATTCTGTAAATATATCCTGCATTCATTTTGACGATTCTAAAAATTTTCAATTTAGATGACACTAAACATTTGGTTTGAATGATTCCACAAAGATTTCTGCATCATTATACAGGAACCCTGAAGCCAAAATAACTTATCGATGAAATATTTCTAATAAAACATGATTTAATTTGAATTATAAATTTTAAATTTTGAATGGATTTGTAAACATTTTTTTTTACTAATCTATTTTGACGATTTCAAAAAGTCATCGATTTCAACACTTAGAAAAAAGATCTGCATCTATTCAAGAAAATATTTTGCATACATTTTGACGTGTTGGTAATAATAAAAAGATGAGGAATTCTTGTTTGCATTGCGGAAATAATACGTAGTCATTAAAGTACATGATAGGATCACGTAGTTAGCGTTCAAGTCTCGCCGAAACTGAATTGAACACGGAACCTATAGTTTTCGCAGCGTAAGCAAATTATAGTTCACTCGCCATTCACGCTTGTCTGCCTCGTGTAACTAAGGAACGCTTATTCACAGAGCAACAAGTGGAATGTATATAGTCGACAATTCAATATGAACTCTGTTCGCCTAGGTTCTATTGCGATTGTTATCGAGACCAATCGGGAGTTTCATGCTTTAAATAAATTCAATACAATAGACTATAAAAGTTTTCCTATTTTGTAGGAAATTTAATTATGTCGTATTTCCAATTCACTGAACTCAAGTCATTAATAATTCATCGCATTTAAACTTACTGGACTCAAATAAGCTCCGTTTCAATATGGCTAAACAAATTATTTAAATAAGTGTCTTTAGTGAGACATTGCTCTTTAAATAATTTCTTTTATCGTTACGTAAAATAGAAACCTTTTTCACTCGATAGCGATCTATTTTTTTTCAAATTTTATTTTGCTTTTTAATTCGGGTGAGGTTTTTTTTACGGAATTGGTTTGGTAAACAGTTTATTTTTTGTTTTTTTCTCTTTAATGTTTGAATTGAATACTACTGCGCATGTCTGGTTTGCATAAAACATTACTGCGCATATCTAGCGTGTATAGAAAACTATTGCGCATGTTAAGCGTGCATAGAACACTCCTGCGCATGTTTAGCGTTCATAGAACACTCCTGCGCATGATTAGCGTGCATAGAACACTCCTGCGCATTTTTAGCGTGCACAGAACACTCCTGCGCATGTCTAGCGTGCATAGAACACTACTGCGCATTTTTAGCGTGCATAGAACACTCCTGCGCATGTTTAGCGTACACAGAAGACTACTGCACATTTGTAGCATGCATAGAACACTATTGCGCATGTTTAGCGTTCATAGAACACTCCTGCGCATGTTTAGCGTACACAGAAGACTATTGCACATTTTGAGCGTGCATAGAACACTATTGCGCATGTTTAGCGTTCATAGAACACTCCTGCGCATTTTTAGCGTGCATAGAACACTCCTGCGCATGTTTAGCGTGCATAGAACACTCCTGCGCATGTTTAGCGTTCATAGAACACTCCTGCGCATTTTTAGCGTGCATAGAACACTCCTGCGCATTTTTAGCGTGCATAGAACATTCCTGCGCATTTTTAGTGTGCATAGAACACTCCTGCGCATGTTCAGCGTGCACAGAAGACTACTGCACATTTTTAGCGTGCATAGAACACTATTGCGCATGTTTAGCGTGCATAGAACACTATTTCGAATGTTTAGCGTGCATAGAATACTATTTCGCTTGTTGAGCGTACATGGAACACTCCTACGCATGTCTAACATGCGTCGTGAGGTTAGCACAACAATAAAAAGAATACAAAGTTTTGACTTATACAATCGTTTATGCGAGGATTAATAATTTAATTTAATTTACGCAACATAAACATGCGCAGTAGTAGTATTTTATGCAACACAGCAGTGTGCAGTAGTGTCATATGCAACATAGACATGCGCAGAAGTTACCTACGTAACATAGACATGCGCAGTAGTTATCTACGTAACATAGACATGCGCAGTTGTTACCTACGTAATATACACATGCGCAGTAGTTACCTACTTAACATACACATGCGCAGTAGTTACCTACGTAGCATACACATGCGCAGAAGTTACCTACATAACAGAAACATGCGCAGTAGTGATATACGAAGCACAGACATGCGCAGTGATGAAATATGCAACACAAACCTGCGCAGTAGTGACATATTCGACGCGAAAATGCTCAGTAACGATCTACACAACATAATTACGCGCAGAAATGACTCACAAGATCGAAAACGAAATAAAAAATAATAATGCAGCGCAAACAATAATAACGCAATGTCTAAAAATAGGTGGCAAATGTCAGAGCTCATTGCACGCATAATTGTCGTCTTGACAAGATCAGCAAGTTGTCGGATTGTCGCTTCGCACAGGCAATATTACTTTCACTCTTAATCACGAGCAGTGCCTTCTTTGAACGAGTACAAAGACCGTGTGCACAGGGCACATGCAAGTCGCTTATTACATATAGATCACTATGTATATATGCGTTGCGTATAGTGCTAGCTGGAGTCACGTCTATCTGTGAGTTCCTTTACTGGTATGTGGCTACGTGTGCCGATAGAATACTAAGAATGAAGCATGCACGTGTGGGTGGTGGTGTAGGACTGCTGCACATCCGGTTGGGTGTGTCGGATGGGTTTCGTCCACCAACAGATGCAGTAGGTAAAGCTACTATAACTATATACCTTCTGTTGTTACTCTTGTCATCTCGCTTAACCCCCCCTCGATTCTTCCATCTCACAATTTCAAAGTAAATACCCGTTTAATTCTGAAACACCCATCCCTACAGCAAACCTCAAAAACTAACCGGAAACACATTATCACTTGGACAAATATATATTATTCAGACTTGAAAAGCCCATTCTCGAAGTTCTTTATTTTGGCCCTTTTTCTAGTCTTGAATTTTTTCATTCTCGAATATTTACAGTAATTTTCAAAGTTGAACCTCAAAATTTGTTCAGTAATTTTGGAGCTTTTTAATGACATTTCATTTTCAAGCTTAACACAAATATTTCAAGTGTGGAACTAATATTCCAACAAAACAGTTTCAGTCAGTTTTTAGAAGAGATGGTTCAAGGGCTAAAATTGAGCGCCTGAAAAATGCACGGGAAAAAGAAAGTCTGAAACCAAACAAACGGTTTGAGACAAAAATGGGTTGAAAACAATACTTCTGTTTTTCAGTGTGGAAAAGATTTTAGAGGAAAATTTTGAGACTGTGTTTGGTATTGTGAAAGCGAGGGAATTAATTTGCTGAGTGGGATTACGCATGCAGGCAATTGGAGCTAAACAAGATGTTATAAAACATTTTGTTGACGACCTTAAGCGCAGAAATGATGAGCGTGAGGGGACTAATGCGGAGAATTGGTGCGCTGGACCAACACGAAAAGTCGCACGTGAATCGAGTGTACAAAGCGGCTTTGGAATGAGAATGCCGCTAAATGAATGTAATTTAGACTTAACCACATGCTATAGGCTTGGCAGTCATTCACATCTGGCGTTGCGATCAAAACTGAGCCGCAACAGTCACCGAGGGAGCCCTGTTCCTCGATTTTCTCTCGCGTTCGCCAGCAGCTGTGTTGAAGATCAAGAATAGTGGCCTCCCTGACCTCTCGATTCGGTCAGCTAATTGCAAATTCATTTCCGTTACCGTCACCGTTTCTTCACCTTGTCGGAATCCTCCATTTTTCGGCATGAAATGAAAGGTAGAAATGAAGCTGAATGGAAATTGAAGATGAATGAAAATTCAGTTGATTGAAAATTGAAGATGAATGAAAATTCAGCTGAGTGAAAATTGAAGATGAATGAAAATTCAGCTGATTGAAAATTGAAGAATGAAAATTCAGCTGAGTGAAAATTGAAGATGAATTAAAATGCAGTTGATTGAAAATTGAAGATGAATTAAAATGCAGTTGATTGAAAATTGAAGATGAATGAAAATTCAGTTGATTGAAAATTGAAGATGAATGAAAATTTAGCTGAGTGAAAATTGAAGATGAATTAAAATGCAGTTGATTAAAAATTGAAGATGAATGAAAATTCAGCTGAGTGAAAGTTGAAGATGAATTAAAATGCAGTTGATTGAAAATTGAAGATGAATGAAAATTCAGCTGAGTGAAAATTGAAGATGTATGAAAATGCAGCTGAGTGAAAAAAACATGAAGTTTAATAAAAAATGAAGCTAAATGAAAATTGAAGCTAAAACACGGAGTTAAACAAAAAGGAAGCTAATAGACATGAAGATGAATAAAAATATAAATAAAAGAAAGTAAAAAATAAAGATTATTTTAGAATTTTTGAAGTCAAACTTATTTTGCCAATCGTATGTTCTTTTATCCTTCGCGAAAGAAGAAGAAAAGTCCAAAGTGAAGAAAGCGAAAAAAAGCAAAATAAAGTACAAAATGAAGCAAAGTATAAAATGAAACGAAGTACAAAATGAAGCAAAGTATAAAATGAAGCAAAGTCCAAAATGAAGCAAAGTACAAAATGAAGCAAAGTCCAAAATGCAGCCAAGTAAAACGAAAGCAAGATTTCTCCCCCGGTAAATTATCAATTACGTAAGGAAGAAAGAATTCGATTGTGAATAAAGTTTCCGAGAAGGAGGTGAAGAGGTCCAGGAACATAAAAATAATGTTTTAATTATTATTTTGCGTCATCATTCTCTCTTTTGTCGAGGCAATGTTTTCATCTAACACAAGCAAGGTTGAAAAGGTCGAATAAATTTTCGCTGCTTCGAATGCGCCCTCATGTATATTTTTTTAATTTGCAATGCTGATGCAAGAGAAATGCAAAGAAGTGTTTCTCAGCCGAGTGAACCCTTTTTATTCTTAGGAAACAATAACAGCTCTAACGAAATTTTGATAAAGACATGATTTAAGTGTTTTGGGTCTATAAAAAGAATTAGGTTCAACAAAGGGGAATTAATCTTTCTTAAAAACCAAATAATGAAATTAATCTCTCTTAAAAACCGAATAATAAAATTAATCTTTCATAAAAACCGAATGATAAAATAAATTATTTAAGCGAACAAAGAAGTGGGGAAGAAAATAGTAGTACATAAGTTGTTGGAGTGAAGAAAATGACAAATCTTGAATTATGGAACAAAAAATAAAATTATTGCAGTGAACGAAACGAAAGATTGAATTAAACAATGCTTCCCTATGTGGAAGCAAAAAAGATTGAATTGATTGGACAGACAAAAGAAAATTATTCGAAGGAACAAAGGGAATAAATCTGGCTTAAAAAAATGAGTAAAATGTGTCGGGAAAAGTGTTTAGCATGAGGCTTCGATTTTCCAGTAACGCCAGCATAATGTCTCCTATTTCAAAAAGTGTAGCTTTCTTTAACCAGCTGAAGGCAGCTGAACGCCCAACTGTCTATCACCTGCCTAAGTTCTGACAATGCGGAAGGTCTATAAACGCATCTTTTACCTACCCCCGTAAAAAAACAACAGTTTCAAATAAGATTTCACGCTTTCGAGGCCTCTTGTATTATAACAAAAAGCGCAGGCTTCTGGTGGCCAGGCATTTTATTTTGATACTTCAAATTAAATTAGTTCAAGTCCTTTAGAATTTGGAACAATGTGGGCCAATCAACGCCATTAGAATTTGTACCGTTTTGACGCAGAGGAAATTTCTGTTTATTCGGTAGCGTGTAGAATTTTTGTTTTAAATTTACATGAATGATAATATTTTTTAAACTAACATGTGATGAATATTCGTTTTTTATAACTTTTTTTTATATACAAAATTATTTTTGTGAACATTCGTACTATTTTCGATTCAGTTTTTGGACTTTGAAACTTTGGTTTCAAACTTTTGGTTTTTGGGACTTTCTGATTTCAATTGAAATTACAAGTTTGTGATTCTGGGAATGGAATCGAATCTTTTATACAATTAATTGAAGAATTGACTATTTGGGAATCGATTGCAATTGGATTCTCGAATTTTTCTATTAAATATTTTTCTATTAAATATTTGTCTATTAAATATTTTTCTATAAAATTGAAATTTTGTACTTCCATTCAAGTTCAATCGTTGTGAATCGATTACAATTGAATTAATACACTTCCAACAATTGAAGTTAAAACTTTCTAGTTCCGTTAACTAACATTATCTATAATTTCAGTAGCTATAAATAATATAACGTATAATTATTAATAAGTATAAAAAGTATGATTTGGTTAATAATAAATAAGATGTATAGTAATAAACATTGAAGAAAAAGAAGAAGAAGAAGAATAAGTAAAAGAAAAAGAAGTAGAAGTAGAAGTAAAAGAAAGAGAAGAAGAAGTAGAAGAAAAAGAAGTAGAAGTAGAAGTAGAAAAAGAAAAAGAAAAAGAAAAAGAAAAAGAAGAAGAAGAAGAAGAAGAAGAAGAAGGAAAAAATAGTACAAGAGTTTCATCAGTTGATATGAATCGGGTGTTTATGATATATTGTGGCGAATGAAACTTCCGCATTGACGCGTCAGTAAGTCGATAAAAATGAGCATAACCGTAAGACGAATAATGTTAAAAATAATTTCAACGCGTCGTTGAACATATCATGCCCTACTGTAACATAACTTAATATACGCACCAGGAATGCTAAGTAAATCGTAAAACTTGCCACAAACTATTTTACTGGAATCACTCGCAGCAAACGTGCTCGTTTTCTATGCAGTAAATTGGTAGTCAGATCGTGAAACTTAATAAAAACAATAAGAAACATATAAATGCATTCGAACGAGTATTGAATTCAAATCACCTATCAAATCTGCTAAATAAGAAATATCCTTATTCATTGTCGGATATAAACACAATCACAAAAATTCAAAACGAACGCATTCAGAAATATTCGATACTATATAAAGAGCGCCAAGTGAAGCAAATATTTCTGATATAGGGGAGACCGGGGCTTAATTGCGCAGGGGTAAAGCGACGCATTGCGTTTTATTCAAAAGTGATTAGTCGAATTAATTTTTCTCCTACACAAAAA
>WNHD01000056.1:0-59141 GCA_011057455.1 Ganaspis sp. Gsp50
AATTCATTTTTATAATATTTTAATCGATATTTAATACAATTCATTTTTACAATATTTTAATCAATATTTAATACAATTCATTTTTACAATATTTCAATATTTAATTTATTTACAATATATTAATCAGAACAAAATGGAACAAAGATTTTAAAGAATTTTAAATGAAGTATCGAACTCTGAAATTGGGAACATTTAGGAACAATTTTGCAGATCAGTGAGTCAGAGACTAATGGAAAAATGACCAATAAGTGCTGAAAAAAGGTTTGATGCAGTATTATCGGGAATCTTGGATTAAAAATAGTGATAGGTGGAACGCAATATCGCGTGCTTGATATGTCAATGTCGTCTCGTAGTTCGTATCTCAATGTAGTGCATTTCTTTTCACTTTGTCACGAAACAAGAAGCTAAAGCTCATTGCACAATTGTTGGAAATGAAGATCATTTACTCAGATTCCTATACACAAGCAGCAATTTTCTCTAATTTGGTTCTTACAAACTGTCCAATGTCACCAATCAAAAATCCTTTCAAATGAAAATGAGGTCCAGACAATTTTCAACAAGAAAGCCAGACAATTTTTCCATAAAGAAAAATCATATTTTTCTCGTGAAGCTAATTTACTTCAATGTATTTTATTCCAAAAAAACGATCAAACGCTTTGGTGAAAAAATTAAACAACGAAGTGGTTTAATTAGAATCTAATTTTTTAGAATTGAAAATATTTTTTCACTAGTTTGTAGTTTGTATCAATTTTGCTTGTTTCTCTCCTTATTTTTGTTTTTCTTCTTTTTCTTCCTTTTTTGTTTCTTATTTGTTTTTTTTTCTTTTCTTTTTATTTTTCTTCCTTTCTTGTTTCTTATTTGTTTCTTTTTCCGTTTCTTTGCATCAGCTTAATTGAGTTCTTGCTTGCTGAGTTTTGGAAAAGCGTTATTGACAATTTGCTTCTTGTTCTAGAGAATAATTGTGCAGAGGACTTTAGAGTACTTGATTTTTTAATGTAACAGCTGAGTGAATCCAAAGGATGCCAACAAACACGTCGTCTGCAAAATGTCTACGACGGAAATAGACCTCGTTCCAGGCAGTGCCAGACTGCGATGCACATTGCTATACCGAGGATAATTTCTGAATTAAAAAGAAAGAAATGGCCAACTGCCAGGAGTTTAGCACTTACACCCCGATTCAATAGATCTCGATTGCTTTAGCCCTCTTTTAGAAGCAAAATATTAACCCCAAGGGCACCGTTCTTGTCAACTTTCAAATTACATTCTAAGTGAAACAAACAGCTTATTGCTTTTCAAGTCACGCGATATCCCTTTGATTAAATATTTTCTTCACAAGGACTCCAAACTCTTATTATAACTTACAATCTCTTTAACTCTTTTCTTATCTATCTTTGAATCATTTTTATATCTTTTATTTCAATTTATTCTTTTTAATCAATTCTGTTCCATGATTTTTTATATTAAACACATTTTTATTTTCAATATTACATAATGTTTTATTTTCAATATTTCACAAACTTTTATTTTCAATATTACACAAACTTTTATTTTCAATATTACACAAATTTTGATTTTCAATATTACACTCATTTTTATTTTCAATATTACACAAATTTTTATTTTCAATATATTACACAAATTTTGATTTCCAATATTACACAAATTTTTATTTTCGCAATATTATACAAAATGTCTATTTACTTTACTTTAACATATTTTCATTTTTTAATCTATCTGCATTCTAATTAAATTCGTTTAATTGTGTCGCGCTTCGAAAAAAGGGACCTTAGAAGCAAACTATTATAGGTTATGTTTGATGATAGTTTCAATTTGATTCAAGCTTCGATTTCAATTCTTTGTAATCAAAAGAAATTTTTTTATATGAATACTTTGTGAGTGTATTATCAAAGAAAACTATTTTCGACTGCAAATAATTCAAAAGGAAGCTTAAGATAAACTATAACAAATTTACATAAACTATCTTAAAAGTAACAACTATCTTAAAAGTAACAACTATCTTAAAAGTAACAATTATCATAAAACATAACCTACAATTGTTTCCTTCTAAGGTCCCTTTCTTCGAAGCGCGTCACAGTTAAAGTAAAATCAAATTTCTAAGACCTGAAATTTAAATTAATTGCTAAATTATTATGAAAACATTTAAGTGTTTTCCAAATTGTTGAAAAATGATTTTCCAAATTTGAACGTTTTAAAAAATTTTAAAAATGAGTTTTTGTAAAATGAAAACCCAGAATCGTTTTTACTTTGAAAATTTTAAAGTTGCTTTATTATTATTTATTATTATTTAAAGTTTTAAAGTTGTTTTATTTTTTCTTTTAATTTTCCTTATTTATTAAATTCTTTATTTATTTTTATTAAAAAGACATCAGTTTTATTTATCACGAGATCGATAATCGATTCATTACATAAATGACACCTCTGAACGCTTTTCTTAACAACTCAGAGATAAAAGTGTTCGCAAATCAGAGATAAAATACAAGTATAATTTACCGTTTTTTTATTTTGTTTTAAATTATTTTTTTTACAACACGCGAAATAGTTTCAACTGATTTGCAATTCAAGATCCTTTTCAATATTGCAAACTAATGGGGAGCTATAGATCATTTTAATTCGGTGGTTAATTCTCAAGCTGTTTATTTGTACCAATGTTGTATGATAATTTCAGCCATATGATAATGACAGGAATTCATTAGGCTGATCAGGGAGCTCATCAATTCAAATTAGCTCTTGTAGCTTCTTTATTTTCGTCCTTTTGCCTCATCTCAAGCAGATTTATACATTGACGATTTTTTCGTTTCAATTTAAATTATTTCATCGTTTATTTTACCGTTTACGTCAACTAGATTTTTTATCTCTTTATCTTAGTTGCTTTTTAAAACCTCGTATATAGTTTTTTAAAACCCGTACACACTTAAGTTATAAGAATCTTTCTCGAGAAGAGTTTACAGAAATCGTCTGCCATATCCGTTCACCACGCCTTTTGCATATTTACTTTTTTTTTGTTATGTACCAACGGCTTTTATTAACTTTAAAAAAGACTATTTTCATTCTACTTTTTTCCAACTTTCGATTTACAAACTTTAATTTTACAATGTTTTGTAAATTCGATTTTATCACTTTCTTTTTATGAATGGATAAAAATGTGCTTTTTGAATCTTCGTTTAGAATCTGGTTTTACAATTTGGTTTTAAAATTTGGTTTTACAATTTGGTTTTACAATTTAGTTTTACAATTTTGTTTTGCAATTTGGTTTTACTTTTAAATAATGTTATTAATAATGAATCGGAAAATCTGAACAAAATTCTATTTCCGGTGGGAATAAAAAAAAGATAAAAAAATGTAATAATAAATCTTTTTATAAACCTGTTTGTAAAACACGTTTATAAATTTGATTTGTAATGAAATCTTTTGTTGTGCTTTTTTAAATCTTAAATTGTTTCTTTGAGTTGAATTTTGAAAGAATTATGAACGTTTAAGAAAATGGGAAAAAAAGCTTTAATGACTTTTTCTTGGAAATTTGCAAAGCTCGTGAGTTGATTTTAACTTTTTTAATGTTGAATATTTTTCTCTTGAGAAATCCTGATTAATTTCGTCTGAGGACATTATGACCCCTTTTTTCATATACATAGTTGGTAAATTTGATGCATTAAACATAGAATGGGTCGTAAAAATGGCTTCCCGTATCACCACTGGAAAACATTCCTCGCGGTCTACAGCTGCTGCTCCGCAGACTTACTAGTGAAATTATGAGTCTAGGGATAACGATGTTGGTCGTTTTATACTTTGCACTTGTGTGCATAAATTCAAGACTTGCAGAGGGTTGTCAGTATTTTCTACTTTTACAGTCTTATGCACAGTAGCGGTTCTCTCAAACGAATATCTTTAAAGATTACAATCAGTAGTTTCTTAATTGCTCTTCTTTACTTTAATATAAATATTTCACTTTTCGCCAACTTCTACTTTCAAATATAAATACAATCCTGCAAACTTTGTCTCTAATTGAAATTGCTACTTCCCGACTTTATTTATCTTCTTGCTTTATAAAGTAAAGTATGAAAGTTAGCTTCAGCTGTAATTTTTAGTCTTGAGTTATGATTATTAATTTCAATAAATTTAAGTTTGAAAATATTTAAAAAATTTACAGGTAGCAAAAATTTGTTTCTCTGTTCATTTCAGAAAAGGAAACAAATGTGAATTTCAGTGTCATGAAGATTAACGCTAGGATTTAAAAACATAATATTCAAAATTAAAAATGAATATGCTAAAATTAAGTAAAATTAAAATTTTACATGTTATAGAATAAAGTTATAAAATTTGGAATAAATAACTGAAATCTTTAATAATCAATTCGAAAATTCAATATTTTAAAGATTTATGAAACGAAAAATTCTGTGTTTTCGAAAATCGGAAGTGTTTTTGGCAAATTTGAAAATGGGTTTCTGAATTTAAAAAAGAAACTATAGAATTTATGAAGTAAAAATTATAAAATTGATAGGATTATAAAATGATTGAGAAGTGTAACAAATACTGTAACAAAGTAATAACTTGAAACTTTTTGGATATTTTAATTGTTTTGTTGAAAATATTTTACGGCAGTTAAACTAATCTTAATTGTATTTTTATAGTTACAGTGATGGGTACTGCATAAGATGTTTCCGACTTGAACGAAGGTCACGCAACGTTGTTGAAGTATTCTCAGAGAATTTAAACAGGTGTTACACCTCCGAGACTGCTGCCATAGAATCCTGTGCAACTCTCAATGCAACTTCAATTCTTTATCGTGAGTACAATTCATTTTACATATTTTTAAATAATCCACAATTTTTTCTATTCTGTTTGCAATCAGAGGATAATCTAAAATTCTCCACATCCAAATCAACTGTAATTCATGTATTTTTTATATCTATAGAAACAGAAAAGAACAAAAAGAAAAATACAAAAAAACAAGATGGAAACACATATATATGTAAAATACAATAAATTTCAACAAATTGAATTTTCGTTGAAATTGTATTTTCTATTTTAATTTATCTTTGCTTTGTTTTTCAATAATTAAATCTTAAATATTTCAATTGTATTTTAAACAAAAAATAGAAAAAACCGTTTTCTTATATTTTAGAAAATATAAAATTATATAAATGGTCAGAAATTGTGGAAAGAAGACTATACCTGGAATTTTATACGATTTAAGCACTTTTCAGCAAAATTTTATCACAGAGGAGGTCATTGACAGAGGTTTTATTTACTCATTGACGAGTAAGCAGACTGGTTTCATGAATGAAAAATTTTCAAGTCGACAAATAAACAAGTAAACACATTATGAAAAAGAAATTTTAATTTATTTTTTTTGTAGATGTAAAGGAAACGTGATGTAGAAATGTGATAAACTCCCTGTCTTGGATGATAAATCGGACTTGTTAATATGAAATTTGCTGATTCGACAACGATCAACTGTGTGCAATGGATTAATTTATAAACTTATTAATTAACGTTAATTAGTGTGGAGGAAGTAATGAAGCTTGCGTAACGACGTAGGTGAACAATGTGTAGGAGGGCGGATACAGCAACGTTATTTTTAATACTTTGCTCGACTTTATACATGAAACTCATGTGTAAAATAGAGTGCGCACACGCACGCGCTTTTATTGCGTTGTCTTTCTCAAGAATGCATCAATTAAAATTCTTTTATGCGATCACAGATTTACATAATCGGTACGTACACGCTATTAGTCGACCTCATAATTAAACGAGCTCCCAGGTTCTCAAGGGTTGTCGACATTGAATTCAAGTAGTGACCTTGATTCATCAAAAAGTGATACTTTTGTCGCCAAATTTAATTTTTTAATTTCAGTTAATTTATTTTCAAAAATATTTTCTTTACATTCTTCAACATAATTTTGTTCAATTTATTTTATTTTGTTCAATTTATTTATTTTTGTTCAATTTCTTTTATTATTAGTTTATTAGTTTGATTTATTTTATTTTTTGTTTAATTTATTTATGACAATTTCTTTTCTTTTTGTTCAATTTATTTATAACAATTTATTTTCTTTTTGTACAATTTATTTGTGTTTGATTTCTTTTTGTTTTTTTGTTTGATTTCTCTTATTTGTTCTTCAATTTGTTTGATGTTTTCTTTAATTCACTTTAATTCATGTTTTCCTTAATTTCTGTAATTTATTTTGCTGAATTGTTTGGTTTTATGAATCTTGTGGGTCAAAAATTAAACGAGTAGAAGATGATTTAATATTTGGTCTCTTTGGGTTTTTTTGGTCTAAAGAAATCGAAGTTTATTTTCAATGACAAAGGAGATTTTGTATGAGTGCGTTGGATGTCAATATCGCAGACAAATTGAATCTTTCAGACAAATTCGATACGGTCCACTTACTCGAAATGTAACCATTGCTTTATGGTCAGTGAATCTCAATTTCTCAGCTGCTTAGTCGACTTTATCGTGTTTCGATTCAACGAGTATATTATCTTTTAAAATGTGAGAACATCTGTTGAATTAAATATTCAATTCGTACAAATTCATCCATCTCGTTCGCATTTTATTTGTAAATCACAGAATTTTGTTTCCTTATCGCTTTTGGGTTTATATTTCCAACAAATATTACTGTTTTTTTATCATTCTTATAATCGTAAAATTTAAGAATCAGAAAACTACTTGTATTTTGAATAGTGGACTTGTTTTTTTTTTTAATTTATTTATAGTCCATACCTTTCGGTTTTGGACGAACTTCTAGTTTTTTTTAATAATATTAGTTATTATTATTATTAATGATATTAATTATTATTGTTTGTCAAATTTATTATTATTATTATTATTATTATTATTATTATTATAATTTGAGTAGGAAGCGGAAAGTTTATTAATGATAATTATTATGATTAATAATGTTAATATAATTTTGTGGTCTCAAAAAACGAAATTCTTGAAAAAAGTAATCATCTTGTCATTTGAGGTCTCAAGATTCGTTCAGTTCATGGTAGCGTAACGAACAAATCGTTCCCTCAA
The DNA here is from genome assembly GCA_011057455.1 of Ganaspis sp. Gsp50. Lineage (NCBI taxonomy): Eukaryota > Metazoa > Arthropoda > Insecta > Hymenoptera > Figitidae > Ganaspis > Ganaspis sp. Gsp50. Next base: position 7,040 of record WNHD01000056.1, read on the forward strand.
CCTTTCTCGGTTGACGGAGTTGTAAAAAGAATGACTTATAAGAAAAAAAGAAAGACAACTTTATCGATGAAAAACTCGAAGGACATCGACGCCGATGATTCTTCAGATCTTTCTTTGTTTTTAAAGAATCCACTCAAATTAGTATTGTTCCCAACAGCACTAATTATTATTACTTTCCTAGTAGGTAAATCATCAAAGAAGACCATTTTCAAGATCCTTCCCATTTTTTTACCAGCTTGAAATCATTTGTTTTATTTCCCTTCTTCATTTTGTTTCTAACTATTTCGTAACCTCGTTTTGTTTTTTATTATTTCGTATCCTCATTAATTTTATTATTTCATTTTATTCCGTTTTCTTTTTTATTATTCCAACTTCTTTTTTATTTCGTTTTTATTATTTTATTTCCTATTAGTTATTTTTCGTTCATTACCTTTGGTATACTTTTAATTCGTTCATTACCTTCGGTTCCTTTAATTCGTTCATTACCTTCGGTTCCTTTAATTCGTTCATTACCTTCGGTTCTTTTAATTCGTTTCTTTTAATAAGTTTATTTTAATTCGTTTCTTCTAATTTCTTTCTTTTAATATCTTGAAATATTAGTTTTATTATTATTATTTACTGTTATTATTTATTATTTATTTTTATTTTTGATTATTTGTTTTTTTCGAAAAGTGGATCTACTTAATTACTAGTTTTTGTTCCTCTGATTTAATATTCCATTATCCGTCGTCTTGTTATTGGTATTTTTATTATTTTCTAGTAAAGCGCGTTAAGGAGGGTTTGAGTAATATTTCTTCCTTGGCACTTGAGGGTACAAGGAAATGAGAAGGTACCTTCCTGAAGTGAGATTCTGAGATGGTAGCCCACCCAGTGAACGCTCTCCTGAAGAAGATGGAGTTTCTCATCCAGGATATTCGTATTCTCTTCATTCTTCGCGCCGCTGTACCTTCTGATTCTTTCTAAACTTTTTTACATCCTCAACAATCCTGGCGTGGGAGTGGCTATGAGTCTTCAGTATAATCGTCCTCGAGTCGAAAGCATTGGACCATTGCAGACACCAAGAGCCCAATGAAGCATAACCCGTGTCTGCTTGGGAATTCGCGTTACAATGGAACGAAAAAACTCACATTAAGGAATCTCAGCAGCTCACATTATCTCGCCTTACACTCCTGCAGAACGGATGTTTCAGCATTAGCTTTTTTCACCAAAATTTCATCACTCTTCGTTAAAACATTTCATTCTCTTTGACCTATTTTTATTTCTATCTTTATCTCGGCCAAAGCTCCTTCTTTGTCTTGTATCTCTTTTTAATCTTCTACCTTTTTTGTCTTCTATACTTTTTATCTCCTATCTTTTTTATCTTCTATTTTTTTCTCTTTTATCCTTTTTAATCTTCTATTTTTTGTCTTCTGTCTTTTTTCATCTTGTATTTTTTGTCTTCTGTCTTTTTTCATCTTCTATTTTTTGTCTTCTGTCATTTTTCATTTTGTATTTTTTCGTCCTCTATCTTTTTTATCTTCCATCTTTTTTCATCCTTTTCTCCTTTTTTCCCGATTTAAAATACCTTCATCTAAAACTCTTCTTGTTACTTAAAACTTGTTTTTAAAATAATTTAAAACCCCTCTTCTGGTTTAAAATACCTTGTCCTCATTTAAAGTTCCTTGTTCTTGAAAATCGCATTCATCTCATTTAAATTAGTGCATTGAGTGAGAGGAAGCACACTAGAACGAGGGGAAACACACTAGAATGAGTTCCAGTTTCCCTCAACGGTTTTTCGTTAAACCGGAAGGATGCAAAATAATGTTCAATGGGATCTGGTGATTTCTTTTAAAACGTGAAGCTAATAGAAACTGACCACCTGTACTTTGAAAAATCTACCCTTTTTGGAAGTTCATTCATGTTGGGCATTGAGGTTTCGTTTGAAGTTGCAGACGAGGACCAGTTACTAGAGACCAATTCACAAGATTCATAAATTCCAGTAACGAGCAGTGACCTTCTTTGATCAATGGACCCATTGGAGCGTGGGGGAGGGGAAGGACAGGAAGTAATAGAGGAAAAAGAAGACAAAGAAGAAATTCTACCTACCTGATACCTTCCAGGTTACCTGACTTGCAACCGACGACTCCGTGACCAAACTAAATCGTTTACTCGGCGCGCGACAAAACCTCATAGTCAGCAAGAATGACATTCCACGCGACAACTTCAGAAATTGCAATTTGTACCGCACAATCAAGAGATGCTGAGAATCCGGCATTTTTATATTTCTGACCAAAGCTCACCAAGCTGCTGAGATCACAAATTTTGAGATCAAATTAATGCGAGAATTTTCTAAATTACGAGTAATTTTAAACTGTTATCGCTAAAGAAACGCTTTTACAAAATTTTTTTTTCACGATTTTGGTTATTTGTATTTATCTAAAATCGTATTGTTCTTTTTGTTTATTACGAACATACAATTTGTTGTATGTTCAAAGAAATTTGTGTTCTTTCAAAGAAAGAAACGAACATGTATGAGAAATGTAAAGAAATTATAAGATTTTTTAGTTTATTTATTTGAATATTTATGGTATCATTTAATCATTTACATTTACGAATATAATTTTATATTAAATAATTATTAGTTATGGTAATTACAAAATAAAAATAGTTTTAACATTTTATTTTATTCAAAAGATTAGAATTATTTTACTCAAAAGATTAACATTATTTTACTCAAAGGACTAAAATTATTTTACTCAAAAGACTAAAATTGTTTTACTCAAAAGACTAAAATTATTTTCCTCAAAAGATTAAAATAATTAGAATGCCGTGTTTAATGCTTTTTTGTAATTACAAAAAATTGCAATACGAAAGAGCAGATCGAATAAATGAAAAGAAGTCTCGAATTTCTCATTAAGAAACCATTGATGTGCAAGAGAGCCCCAAAGAAATTGTTAGGGTTGGTGTATTCGCATATCTACACATGTCTTTCCAAAAAAAGACGGAAAAGGTTTCGCTGGACCCTTCACGGGAAAGTCGTATAGTATTTCATCACTTCCTGTTTTGGGGTCGCTCCATTGTATCTAAAACCAAGTCCTGTACTGTCCATTAAGTTTATGATGGGTTTACCTTTATGTGTGTCTTGTGGTTGTGCTATTAATATTTCCATTCTTTGTAGAAACTTTTGTGGAATATATTTTTTTATTTATAGAGTCACGTACGTGAACGATTTTATCCCGTCACGTTTCAGCAGATAACAATGTTCATTGTTTAGAATCCAATTCCTTAAATCTCAAGGGATTAAGGAATAAATAAATACCGAGGATATTCATAAAAAAGAAAATGTCATTTTACTGATAATGATCCTGGGAATATTCTATCATTTGGAAAATGAATCATTTATTTGAAATTTATATAAGAAATTAACGGAAATGTGGGTCGGAAAAAATAGAGGAATTTGACATTACGAAAATAGAGAAGATAAAATGGATGAATTACGAATTGAGATTGAGAAAATAAAATAAACGAATTAAGAATGAAAATAAACGAATTAAGAATGAAAATGAAAATAAACGAATTAAGAATGAAAATGAAAATAAATGAATTTGGAATGTAGACAAAGCAAAATGGTAGAAATGGTAATTAAATTAGAAAATAAAACAGGAGAATTTAATTAGTATATTGAAAAAAAATGCTACCTTTTATAGAGATATAGTGAAGATACTAATCTTTTTTTTATATTAAAACTACATGTGGATTATTTAATTAAATTGTAAAATATTCTTTAGTCTTCAAAATATTAAATTTCTTTTTCAATTTTTCTGTTTAGGTACGAAAGAGATTGGAGGGGCACCAATTACTTATGAATATTGTCCAATTGCAGGACGATATCATTTCAAATATGATATCAATGAGGGTACGGAAGAAAAATTCGAGTGTAATACTTTTTACTCAGATTTCGACACCTGCCCTGTTGGTTCCGTCATTCATTTACAATTTAAGCGTTGTTCCTTCAGCAACTTTGGTAAGTTTTGTTTAGAATTGTTATAATTAAAAATCTAATTTTTTAAAAATAAAAAACCACTTAATTGTGCGCTAAAAATTACCAGTATTATTTATTTAATATTTACTTTTGAAGCTTTTCTTGTGGAATTGAAAAATCCCATTGTACATAAAAAAGTACTGCTCACGTTAATAAAAAATTTTGCATTTTCACAGACATTACTTTCAATTGTTTGGGAAGCTGGGATGGACCAAATGGAGCTCGGTACATTGCTTTAGAAGACACAAAAGAAGGCGGCGGTTTTAGACCACAATATCGTTGCGGAGTAAGTAAATTAATTGCTTTTTTAAATTAATTTTTGACCAAAAAGTCTGAGCTTTTTTTTAAATTTAGTTTTAATTTAATTTAATTTTTTTCCAAATTATTTTTAAAACAACGTTCTTTTGCAAAAGCAACAAAAAAATTATAATTCCTACTTGTAGTGATTTTATTTTAATGTATGTAATTTAATTATTTTTTTTACCTAATATGAAAGGAAATAAGCTTAATTGGATTGAGTTGAAAGTGAATTAAAGTTTTTTCTTCGTAATTACAGCTCTTTTACGTGGATAATAAAAAAGGAAAAACTTATCTGGCTTTTAGCAGCGATTCAAGTTGCACGCAAAACCTGATGAATGCGACAATGGGCTATGAGAATTTAGTGCTAACGAAAGCTACAAATCAAAAAACAACTCCAAGCTACGTGCAAACACATTTATCTTCGTGAGTTAATATTTTTTAATTTACTCATTCCTTAATTAAAATATAAAAACCTACTTTTAACATGAAATAATTAAAAATGTGGTTTTTTTGCAGTTTTCCCAAATGGGCTCAGGGAGAATGGGAAGAGTCATTAGTCATTGATGGGACAATGACGTTCATCGATCGAAATGGATACAATAGTTTTACTTTCATAGCTGTGGATTCTAATCACGAAAGTGGACGATATGTTGTCTATTCAAAGGATCATTGGTATGTGTTCTATTAAAAATATTTTAATTTTAGTAAAAAGAATATTTTATTAATTTTATTTTATTATGTGAAAGAATATTTTATTCCTAAAAAAAAACCATTTAAAATAATTCAAATTTCTATTTTAATTATTCTAGTGAGAGAGAGGCATTCGCGTGTATGTTGATGAGACAAAGAAGTGAAAATGTAATGGAATTCGCAACAGGTAAAATTTTTTTAAGTGCATTTTTTGAAGCATTAATTTTTCATAGCTTTCTTTCTTTGTTTTTCTGCAACAGTAATAATTAGATATTTTGTGTTTTATGTTTGTATTTTATGATAAAATTATATATATAATATTTTGAATAAATATTAAATAAGTAATTTAATAAATAAATAACCTGCTTGTTGAAAAATAATAAAGATTCAACTCATTTAAACAGGCCTACTTTCAAGTCCAATCTACCAGCCGAATTTGTGTGAAAATCCGAATTTTGAAAAACCAGTTTGGTTGACGCAAGCTCGTAAGTAATTGAGAGTAATAATTAATACGTAAATTAAATTTTTATTTTACGAATAATTAAATAAAATAAATAACCAGATATTTAATAGATACTAGAAATGTTCAATTGTTATTACCGGTAATTTAAACTCGTAAATAAATAACTAATATTTAAATATTTATAAATAAACAAATAAACAATTGAAACAATAGAAAATAAGCAATTGTGCTTTTTATATTTTTTTTTATTAAAATAACAACTTTTTGTAGGTATCGAACGAACCGTAGAATCTCCTTGTCCAATCACAGGCCAGTATAGAGGAGAAATAGTTGACATTCCAGGAATGTGTGCAGAATTAAGTAGCAATTGCCAAACTAAAGAAATTATGTATTTTAAAGTTAGCGACTGCGAGTCTGGAGAACTGTACGCAGGTATGAATAAAAAAATAAATATTTAAGTTTCTTTTTAAATAATTTGTTTTTTGAACTCGAAAGTATGAAAGATCTTGAATAATTTGCAACATTCTAGAATTTTACCCTGAATACTCGGAATTCTTTTGCAATATTTGAAAATCTTTTGAAAAGTTCTAAAGCAGCACAAATTTTCAAAGATGCTTGAAAATTTCTAAATATGTTTGCAAAGACTCCAGAGTTGTTTGAGAGATTCCAAAACGTTGCAGATTTTAGAATATTTTAAGAGATTACATTCTTGAAGTTTTTAAAATATTTGAGCTTTAATATTGATCTTGAAAATATAGGAAAATTGCAGAAAGCGTACAAATTCTATAAAAGAAGTTAAACAAAGTATTTTAATTATAAAGTATTTTTTTTAGTTAATTAAACTTAATTCTTGTTTGTGTTTTTTATGTGTTTTATTATAAATGTGTTTTTTAGGAAAGAAAAGTTTAAAGTAAAAGTCTTGTTTATTAATTACTAAGAAAAATACCATAAAAACAACAATTACTAAAAGTTCAAGCTATTTGATGTAATAAATTACTATTGTTTATTTTAGAACGTTCCTATATCTGCCTTGGTCAGTGGGAAGAAAATGGAGTAATGTACACGTATACAATGAGAAATGACACTAAAACAAAAGAATGTTTTGTTGGTTTAATCATGAATGACGAGGAAATTTACATCAAAGAAGCTGGAGATCACTGTATTAGGAATATTGATCCTAAAGAACAAGGAATGCGACTCTACAAAAAAGGTAATAAGAATGAAATGAAATAAACTGAATGAAAATAAATGTTCTTTTAAACAAGAGGAAAAACTTATTATTGCAAAGCTTGCTTTGATTTTGATAAATCAAATTGTTAAATTTTTGATGAGTTGTTGATTTTCAATTTTTTAAATGAATTATTGTACCAATTAGGCCAATGCTATGGAAGTTCTCCAAGTCCAGCTCCAACGCCAATCAGGCCAAACACAAAAGTCCCATCAATGCGACATTCTACGTATCGACCGCGAATCCCAGGTAATGATGTAGCTATAATTGACTACTTAGATTTTTTATTTAAAGCTACTACAATTTAAATATACCAATTGTTTATTCACAATTTAAATGTGACAGTTATTTAAATGTACAATTTAAATATATCAATTTTTACTTACAATTTAATCAATCGTTACTTACAATTTAATCAATTGTTACTTACAATTTAATCAATTGTTACTGACAATCAAAATATATCAATTGTCTATTTCCAATTAAAATATATCAATTGTTCATTCACAAATTAAATGTAACATTTATTTAAATGTACAATTTAAAAATACCAATTGTTTAAATGTATTATTATATTCGGACTATTTTTATTTTTTATCAGGGCCGACTAGAATGCCTCCACGAGTAGTTTCTTCATCTGCGAGAAGTACAAAATATTCTTCGAGCTTGCCAGTATTATCAATTGTTCTTTTTTTTCTATACAGTAAACTGACTTCCAGCCTTTAATGGTCTTTCAACAAGAAACGAAAGAATTAACATTAGTTCTTAAAAGGAAAAAATCCCTTTTTAAAAAATAGTCATAGTCCAATAATTTAAAGCGACAGAAAGGGAACAAAGCGATTTTCAATAAACATTATGTACTAGATAGCAAAGCATTCTAGAAATCGCGAACGGAATATTAATGTATATTTTTATATATCGATTACCGCCAAAATTTTAGGTCGCGAATTTCTAAATCGTGATACATAGTAAATTAAAATCGTTGTATATTAATAGGTTTATAAAAATTGTCAGCAAGTATTTTTGCTGATTTGTGTAACGTCAACATCGCATAATAGAGAAACGTATTTTAACATAGTTTACTACCAAAAAAATTTCAAATCTACAAATACGAATTTGTAAATTTTAATCAAATTTCCTGAATTTCTCTTTTCATTCAGGATGGTGGATCATTCCGTTTTAAACTGATTTTAATGGTACATTTTCGTATCGTTTTTGGGTATTATAGAGCTTTTAATCCACCGTGGTTTATACTTTTCTACAAATGTGATTCAATTTTTAATTTATTTAAAATCAAAACATAATTTGAATTTCTTTTTAAAAATAACCCATAAAGTTCTTAAAGAATAATCAGAATATTTCTTATTAAATGGGAAAAAGGTTTCTGATTGAATAATCGAAACGATTATAAGTAAATAAAATAATCGGAAAAAGTTGTAAGTAGAAAAGCTTCCAGACATTTTACTGCCACTCGATATAAGTTTCAAGGCTGATTTTCAATACCTCACTGTTTTCTAAGTTAATCTAGAATGTCAGAAATTGATATAAAATAATTCAATTTTTTAAAAACTTTTTATTGGAATGTCCATCGAATATTTAGATAATGCTTTAAATTTTAGTTTGTGTATAGTTGATTGTAAATATTTGTATATTTAATAGACTAGTGTATAGAATTAAAATTCTTAAGCAACTTCCAAGTAAAAGTGCGCTTGTGACTTAGAATAATAAGGAGTAATTGAATTTTGAATTGCAATATAAACTCCAATTAAATGTGATTCGACGGCGATATGAACATGTTGAAAGATGTTTTATTTGTTCACCGTCAATGCCGTTTTACTACCAAGTAGTAATGCCTAGTACTTATACTTTTAAGTGTTTAATACAATTATACAACATAATTGTCTGTTCGAAAAACTGTCATAACAAAAAACACCGATTGTAAATTAATTGTGACGATTTTGAACTGTTTCATTAAATGAAAATTTAATAAATAAAAAAGTAAATAAAAAGTAAAAGAAGTATATATTTGGAAAGCCTATTGAACAATTATATATACTTTTATGACAAATCCTTTTTATTAAAGTAATTTCAAATCTTTGGAACATGTCTGAAATCGCCACGAAACTGAGAATATTTTAAACTTCAGATTGTGTACTTTTATAAAAGAGTTACATATTTTTTATCAGTGCAGAAATATTAATGAAGCACACAGAATAGAATTTATACATATATATTTTTTAAATTTACATACTCAGTGTATTAGTGTACAGTCGTGTATTTTAATATCTCATCGATTTTTCATGTAAAAAGTATTGATAAAAAAATAAAATACTGATTAATATAGGTGTTTTATTAATCTAGCTTAAAGATATAGGAATATTTTTAAAGAAAATTTAATTAATATTTTATTTCATTTTTCGAAGAAATTACATTAAATTTTAGTTAACTTTATTAATATTCTCAAACATTAGTAATTTTAGGTAACATTTTTTTGAACCAAGCTTATATGTATAGCATTTAAATCCAATTTTCTTTTATTTATGATATTCAGGTTCTATTTACTAGCCTTCAAGGAATTTTTAATTTTATTTGTAGATACATTTCTTAGACTTCTACAATTCTTCTTCGTACTTAAGTATTTCATTTTTGAGTTCAGCTCCCCATGCGTATTTGTTAGATCCATCTTTTCCCATTACACGATGGCATGGAATTAAATATCCAATGTGATTGTTGGCAATTGCACTTGCAACGGCACGAACGGCTTTTGGTTTTTCGATTGCTTCAGCGACATTTCCGTATGTTGTTGTCGAGCCACATGGAATTTCAATTAATTGCGTCCAGACTTTCATTTGAAACTCCGTTCCTTTCAAAATTACATACATCACATTTTCAGAATGTTTCTTGAATCCTTTAAAATCTTTGGAAAAAATTTCTTTTATAAATTTTAACGTTCCCTTGGTGTCTTCGTTTAATTCATTTTGCGACCAATGTTTCTCAAGAGATTTTAAAGCTTTACTATCATCTCCACCTACGTAAGATAAATGGCAAATTGCTTTTTCTTTATTATTCAAAATTCCTATAAGCCATTTTCCAAACAGTGCTTCGTGAAATCCGTAGGAAATTTTGTATTTATAGCCATTGTTTTGATACTCGTCGGTTGTCATTAATTGAAGCTTAAACATGGTCTGAAACAATTTACATAGTAAATACATAAATTACATAATAAATGTATCATTTTCTACACTATTTTAATTATATAAATGAATAAAAAGTATACTATTACCATTATAATAATAACCAAAACAACTTTAAGCTGTAGCTTTAAAAGCAATAAATAGAAAGTTGTATGTAAGTATATTGGAAATTATTAATTAACTTTTCAGTTAAGAAGATTATTAACTTTCTATAATAACTTCAAAATCGTTTTTGAAACTTCAGTGTTTTCTTTGCGATTGTTTATTTTGATTTGTTTGTAAACACGTTAAACACGTGCAGCACTTGAAAACAAACATAACCTATTTCATTCGGAGTCCATCACTTCAAGCACTTCAAAAGAATTGTTACTTCTGTCTTATTGGAATAATAAAAAAATTTTTTTTTTTTATTATTTATAATTATAATAAATTATAATAATAAACAGTATATTAAATAAATATTCATTTTAGTCAGAAAAGGGATTTAAAAATCCAGCGAATCAGCAGCAAGCTTGACTTCACGCAAGCGCACTAATTGATGCGTAGAAGTATTTGCGCAGAAAACTAACCTCTGAATATTATCATTTTGTCAAAAGACCGAGTATTCTGTATTTATTTCTACTGTATTTATTTAATCAGATCCTAAATTGAAACTACTTTCATATAATTTACAAACAAGTGGTAAGAGCAAAATGTTTTAAAACCATAAATTTATAGTTTTTATCCTACTTTAACTACATATTTAGTCAATTTTGACAGTTGTCAAAATAATCCCGGCAATACTTCAATTCGTGCCGGCAATCTATTAAAAATGATTTAATATATTAATCTATTTAAATTCTCAGTTTCATCACTTTCCTTGCTATAAACATAAATCCAAAACTTTTAACACAATCTTTTACATAATCACGTTTCAATAAATGAAATTCCGTAAACATAACCTTAAAATTAAAACCTTTTAGATACGTTGCCGGACAATTATCAAGTAAAATGAGTTCAAAGGAATATAATTCGAATGATGGTTATTGGAGCAGTTGTATTCGTCTTGTTGAAAAAACCTTCGTTCCACAAATCGCAACTGGAGAATCTAGACCATATTGTGAAGAAGATTTCAAGAATTACAAAGCCACAGTCAATCAAAATTGTCAAGACATTTTATCTATTCTTCAGCACATTTTGGATGAATATGAAGCAACAAGTAAGTCACTAAATTCACCAACATTAAACATTTTAAAAAACTATTGCATTATTATGATTGGAGAGCACTCCCAAAAAAATCTTTGGACCACAGTTGAGTCCGTTGAAGTTTGTAAACAAATATCAGAAATTTTATGTAAATTATGCTCTGTGGACAATCTCTCACAACTTTTGGAGCAAAATGACGAGAATGTCATGAGAGTCATTACAACCCTCAGACCCAAATTATTAAAAAACACTTGGAAAATGCATCCTGCAGCCGTCACTTGTTACAAGTGGTTTGTCAGTCTCTTGGCAAAATCCGTAATTATTAATCATCTAGGCGATCTAATTCCCACAACTTTAATTTTACTAGATGATTTTGAAATCCATAATCAAAAAGTAGGATTGGAATGCCTTTCCCAAATTGTTAGTCATTGTTATACAGAAAAACAATTTGTGGAATCAGGATTTGCGCAGATGGTACTTTTCAATCTTGATAAATTTATGTATGAAAAAGAATTAAATTTAATTACGCTTTATAATTGCATTGAAAAAATTTTAAACTCATTAGAAACACATAATGGGAATCATAATGTTTTCGATTGGACAGAACGAGACAATATTCTTGAAAAATTACTAAACAAAATGGAATGTGAACAAAATTTGCAGCTTCGACAACAGTATATGATTATTTTACCCAAACTATTGAACTCTATTGGCAGTTCTAAATGGTTCAAAAGAGTGGTTTGCGTTCTTAAAGGATATTGTGAACATTATGGTGATTTTAAAACTCTAAAAATTACATTACAGAGTGTGAAAATTATTCTTGAACAGTTTCAATTGCGAATTTCAGCTCACGTTGAAACTTTATTTACAATTTTTTTAAAACTTTACCTCGATTTGATTCATGATCAAACTGATGATCAGTCTCTTGTTGATGATAATTTTAAAAATTTAGAAGAGTGCATCTACTTGGTTTGTGAATCATCTCCGGCAACTAGCAAAGCTATAATGCAAAATAAACAAATAGAAACTTTAGGTTTCAGGAGCGAATTTGTAAATAGATTATCAGAAATTGCGATTTTGTTATGATAAAGATAATTTTATTACGATAAAGGTTGTTTCATTACAATTATATACATATATCTGTTCGTTCATTTGTATTATACGCAAAGCATACATTTAGACAAAATAATTTTAGAATAGCTACTCTGATTAAATTTGACATACAAATAATTATTTAGATCGGTTGTATTTTCTTTCTTAAAAAATGACGAATACAGAGAAAATTGAAGAAACTTTAAAAATTCTCTTTTTTATTTAAGTTGTTTCAAATTTGTTATTTATATTTCAAATTTATTATTTGTTTCAAAAAATGTAATTTCAATCTAAGAGTACTTTGAAATAATATTAATATTTTTTATGAAATTAAAGAAATGAATTTATTTGCGAATGACATTAATATATTTAAATGATTAAATAAACGAACTATTTTTGCAGTATTTGAAATCTTAACTCTTGTTATAAATATAATTTTTATAAGTGTTCCATTATGCAGTTCTACCATGCAATATTTCTCGCGCGCGTATTATTAGTTAAGTTAATGATTTATTAAATACGGTCGATATTAACGATTTATTGACAACTTCTATCTAATTAATAAAGGTATTGTAAAATAAAGAAACAAAGTTTGTAAACAATATTCATTATTGAAAACAAGAAAGTCTACATTTGTGACAGGTAACTTGAATAGTGTGCCACTGACTTGGAACACTAAATGCACAAGATGCAGGTTGAACGCTTGACAAAGAATTTCTTATTAAAAATTGAATTAAATTCAATCGACTTGAGTTACATTCACTCACTGAAAAAACCTTGCTGAAAGTTGACTAAAAAGAATGATTTTCTCTTTTTTGGTACGTTCACTGTATTAATACTGCTCAGCGTAACGCAATACATTTTTATAATTTAATGAAATTTCGATTTTTACGATACGAATAAAACATTGAATACTTCTAATGATAAAGTTTAGATTATTAAAAAGAGCCTACTTTACAAGCCAGTGACTTTAAAAGCAATTCATCGAACATCTACTGACCATTACCATAGGAATATTGCATATGATTTGTAACATAATTCGAGTGCACAATAGACAATAAAAATATAAATACTATACAACTTATCCAAAGTAAAATATAATAATAGATCTTGTATTATACGCCTTATAAATATACGTATTCATGGTAAAATCCACAACGTAGATCATACTTGTATAGACGTGAATTTATAAATTATAAAGTTAAAATTTTTTTTTTATTATCTTATCACTTTGAATTGAATGCAAGGAAAACGTGATTTTTAAATATATCTATATATAATATATATATCTCATCTTTTCGTAAAGTGACTTTAACGTCGATCAAACGTGTATATCATATTTAGCAACTTTATATACAAATAACATAAATTAGTATCTTTAGATTACGTAACTGCAATTTTCGAGAATTGCTCTCAATTGAGAGATTCTCAATTTCCACAAGATGCAATTGATTTGAAATTATAACGACGTTGCGACGTGATCGTTAGTTGCACATAAGTACGTGAAAGCGAGAAGCAATTTATAAATAAGCGACGTACGTGTCACATTAATGACATGTCTTTTTACGTCAATAAAAAATTTATACAACTCGATTCCCGCTAATAATCTGACTGCTTGCGAATAATTCACAGGCAGAATTTACCATCAATACTTGATTTTCGTTGAAATAAAGTTGACGAGCTACTCGATTTCAAGATTCATTTTACAGGGCGAACAGAGATTTTTCTTCGTCCTTATTGATTTGTCTTTGAATATTGGTTCCACTTGTTGTAGTTGTACTTGACGCTGTGGTTGTTGCAGGAAGAGTCGGCAGAGCCTCGGCTGCTGCAGCTCGCTCTGCTAAAAATCTGTCAAATTCTGAAGACGTCAACGATTGGTCCCCTTGGGCTCCAGGCTAAAATTACAAATTAACATTTTTTTTTACAAAACTTTAATTAGAGAAAAGTCTACATACCTACATTAATAAAATACAAAAAAATTTAATTTAATACATGAAATGTAGACAATTTTAAAATGAACTAGAATTTTAAAATGAACTAAAATTTTAAAAAAACAAATGAAATTTATACAATTTATTTATTCATAATGATTCACGTGTTGTGTTTCAAAACTTGTTTAATCTTTCAGGCACAATTAATGCAAACATCAACTTGACGTACACACCGACATTTTAAAAAAAAACGTTCCCTAAAGCATTCAAAAATGAAAAAAGAACTCAATGAACAAATAAAACGCTTACCGTGTGATCTAACCATGCTGCCATCTCACTGAATTCTGATTCTCGATTGAGCTAAGCAACAAAGAAAGCTAAATAATAAAAACTTAAGACGCACAGAACATATTAAACAGAACATTGAATTGAACAAAAATATTCAATTAACATTAAACATTCTAACATAAACATTCTAACATAAACATTCTAACATAAACATTCTAACATTAAACATTTTAAAATTAAACATTCTACATTAAACATTCGAACATTATTATCACAAAATTAATTAAATAATCATCAAATTTCAAAGAAATCGTAGTAACTTATTACAGAAAAAAATATCACATTTTTATTACGTACTGTTATGACATTTTGCGTGTAGTGTGTTATTGTATTGTTTGTCAAACAAGCTGGTTCGAGCAGAAATATAATACGTGCAATGTGATCTCAAAAAATGTCAACTATGCGGCATACTAATTCTGTTGTACTTTTAAAAAATGAGTGAAAAAAGAAAAACAAAGAAATAAGTACAAAATGTGACCAGAATTGTAATAAAATTGAAGATAAGAAACAAATAAGAAAAATAATTGAAACAAGATTTTTAAGAATCCATTCCAGACATTAATCAGTGAGAAGAAATAAAAACGTGGTATTTTAGTCTTTAATTCTAGCTAATAAAGCTGAATTTCTTTTGCGATTTGAACAAATATCCAAGCTTTAAGCAAAGACGTAAGCACAACTAATATTTTACACTCCTAATTTTTAATGAAAAATCGAACTATTCAAATATGCAAACTAGAGCCTTTTTCAGACGTATCACAAAAATGTTATTTTTCAACAATATCCAAAGTGTTTATGCATAATTAAACATGAACATGTTTATTAACATGTTAATAAACATTCAATTTATACAAATATTTATACAAATAACAAATAAAATAAATATAGAATAAATAAAAATAATAGTGAGGAATAAATGTCAATTATCCATACAAAGACATTACATTCTAATGTACACTTTGGGCTTTTTTGGTCATTTTTATGCTACTAACGGAAATTGAGTATTCAAGTTTTATTTTGAACGAGTGCATTAAAAATGATCGATACTAATGATAACTACACAACAGAGTATGGAATGAAAAGTATTTTGAATTTATGGTATTTTT
The DNA here is from genome assembly GCA_011057455.1 of Ganaspis sp. Gsp50. Taxonomy (NCBI): domain Eukaryota; kingdom Metazoa; phylum Arthropoda; class Insecta; order Hymenoptera; family Figitidae; genus Ganaspis; species Ganaspis sp. Gsp50. The sequence continues at coordinate 22,595 of WNHD01000056.1, forward strand.
GGTTTAGGTATTTTATCAACATGAATTTTGAATTCTCATTCAAGAAAGGATCTTCCACTTTTTAATGTAATCCATACTCTATTGTTTGAGATGAAATCAAGCATATTACGCACTGTGGAACTAGAAGTTGTGTTTGCAGCAGCAGGAACAGTCTGCTGTGTGTGTTTAGAGTTATTGCGATTTAAAATCGCTGTGCTTAGTCCAACTCCGCTCACCTGCTCCATGTTGTCTTCGTACTTGCTGCCACTGAAACGCATTAATGTTTTTTATATATATAAGATTTCTTCATCAATTTTCATTAAGACCATAATGCAAATTTTGAATTAAAAAAGGTCTATTAATTAATGCATAATGCAAATTTTGAATTAAAAAAGGTCTATTAATTACTACATTATTATTAATAATGAAATCTCCAATCTTGGATCTTTAATATTAGCTTTGAAATCTTTATTATTTAAGAAGTTGAATGAATTTATTATTTAATTTATTAAGAAACTGAATAAATTTATTATCAATATTAATAGACCCTTAAAGAAATGTGTTTCAAATTGAGTCTTGAAAGATAGTAAACCTGCTTTTAGCCGTTTCATAATTAGTGTTTCGAGACTGAGCAAACATATCGAATTCATCACTATCGGCTTCCTTCCCTTTGGGGCAAATTTGGATCGCGTCGACTCGTTTTTCCAGCGGTTCTACTCCGTCAGATAAATCAATTAGAGAATCGCCTTCTTGTTTAGTTGCACTGGATTCTGCATTTGGTGGACGACCTATTGCCTGAGCCAAAAGGGCACTCGGGGCCACTTTATTCTTCGTATATCGAGAATAACGCAGAAAGAGGTTGTTTAATTCATCATTAACGCGTAAAAGCTCTGCAGTCATTTCATCGTGTGCCAGTTTCCCGATCAAATCCACAACCCGCTGTTGCATTGCTTTGCAAGTGTTATAAAGTTCCTAAAAAATGCAATTTTAATGTTTCCTTTTCCACATGGTAAACGCATTTTGTAAACATCAGAAAAAATGTACTAGAAAAGAGATTAAAAAGATATTCACAAGATGTTTACAAATTCACATTTACAGATTCACATTTACAAATTCACATTTACAGATTCACATTTACAGATTCACATTTACAGATTCACATTTACAAATTCACATTTACAAATCTACATTTACAAATCTACATTTACAAATTCGAAAATTGACAAACAATTTAGAAATTCACAAATGCAAATTTAGGAATATAATATATTTAGCTTACAGTTAAAAGTTCAAGATCTGCAGGATCTGACTCTTGATTGGCTTGTTCGGGACTTGTGAGGTATGCGAGCATTTCCGACAAAACTCGCATATTACCTTGCAAAACTTCCAAATCACCTTGAAGCTTTACAAGCTGCTGATCGCTTAAATGAATCAATTGATTGGCTGATTGCATTTGAGACCCCGCTATTAAGGAGGCTTGGTCCTCTGTTAGATTGCTGGATAAACTTTGGTGTGTTTCTGGTACGCTCTAAAAATTGTACATTTTTACACCCTTTTTATTATACAATAAAACAAAACTAAAACTCTTACAATAAAACTACTCCTAATGATATATGTAAATCTTGGTTCATTCAAATATCATAATGCACATGTTGCGCGCTCTTGATTTACAAATTTGGTTTTATCTCCAGCAGTTTAGTTTCGACTTAAAATTTTTTATATAAAATGATCTTTTATTGTTTTCTATCCGTTTGAAAGAAAATAAATAAAGTTTATCATGACAATTTGTATCGGATGTTTCCACTAAATTTACTTTTTACCGGATTGTTAATAAGATATGATTACGTTAATAAAAAAAATAATTAAGTCATCACATGTGACTTCTACCGCAACTATATACATTTCAATAACGTAATTACCCTTTCAGGTGTTATTATGGGTGCCATAGTATCCAGATCAGTCATGGGAAATTGTATGCCTTTGGCTTTAAGCTCTTGATACACCTGGGTGACACCTTGCGTATGTGGTGAAGAACCGAAGGTATCTGCCCAAGTTTGAATAAGACTCAATACTTTTTCTTGAACGGCAGTAGGTGGTTCATTTTTTGGTCCAATTAGCTTCACTAACTCTTGTACAAATTCTCGTGAACAGGCTAATGCATGAAATCGTTTACCGCAATTTTTCACACAAGTCTCCAGAACCTGCAATTTTTCGGTTTGATGATTTCGTGGTTTTTTCAATAAAATAAATCAAATACGAATAAAACAAACATATTAGTACATTAAACATATTTAATAATAAGTAAATTATAATTTACATATTATTTAAATTATAATTTACATATTATTAAATTATAATTTACATATTATTAAATATGTAAATGTAAATCAAATATCTGATAAATTTATCAGATAGTTTGTTGAAAATCAGGAACCGAAATTTGACGAAAAAGAGTTTTTATAAAAGACGTGGGGCTTTTTCTTAAAATAAAAGCAATTCGTGTTTTGTGCGAGCATATGGTTAGTTATTAGGAATACTAACAGTAAGTGTATACATGACGATGGTGTAATTTTTTCCAGCAGCTTGATTGAGTCTGCGCTTTATGGCTTTAATTGCATCTCTCGGACCTTCCTCTGTCTCATTAATTGTATCGCATATTTCCAAGTTTAGAGCCCAATTTTCACTCGAGAGACTGCCATCAGTGGCTTGTTCTGAAAGGTCGGAAATATTTAAATTCGAAAAATAAACAATATAAAAATATGGTAGTTTAAGTTATTCAAATTTGACTAGAATTAAATTTTGAAATATTCTTCATTGTCTTCTTGATTGAGATTAAAATGTAATTAGTTTCAATCAATAAACTAGCAACATTTTTTCATTTAAAGGATATTGAAATAATGAATTTAAATGCCTAGGCTTTTTTTGACAAAATTATCTTGACACAATTATATTTCAAGGACAAAAGGAGAAAGTTAGATGAAAGGAAAAGTGTCTACAGTAATAACTCAAGAGCTGCTACATTATTTAGCATCTATTTAATAATTTATTAAGTTATTAATCTCTATTTATTTCATTAAACGTTAATGACATTATTGAAGAAGCACGAATCCGGAAGACCAGTCAAATGAAATATTGATTAAAATATTTCAATGAATATTTGAATGAATATTTGAATGAATATTTAATGACTATTTAATGACTATTGTTTTCTACAAAAAAAAATTTTAGCCATTTGTAAGTACATTATCTTAATTATACTTTTTTTTACTTCATACACTTCATTTATTATCTTGTCCGTAAATCCTTCAATAAAAGAAATTAGAATTTACATTTTCTACAATTCATATCAGGTCAATAAAAGCATTAATTAAAAATACAAAAATAAAATTATCAAACTTTGTATCAGCAAACTGATAAGACTCATTGTTCGTGACTTAAGGTGGATTTATAAAATCGATCTAAATAAATTTTGTACGTTAAAGATAAATTCAAATAAAATAATAGATCTCTTATCAGTGTGTTTATTTTACGTGTAGCATTATTTTCAGCACAAAAATTTAAAACAAAAGCTGATTCTCAAATTTTGAGACACTGCCTGAATGAATTAAAAACATACAATAAAATTCCAACAAATGTTTTTAGAAATTGGATGATCTGTTTTTTAAATTCTTTCTTAAATTGAGTCTCCGTATTATTTTGATATATCTTAAAGTGAGAATGACTCATTAAATACATAATGCGTAGGTATTCTAACTTATGCGGTATGCGGTGATGATCTATATACCCACAAAAAATTCCTTTTGAAATAAAACGAATGCTTTTAGCAACAATTAAAATCCAGAAAGTACGGTGATTATATTTAAAAAGGGAGGACTATAATTGTTCATTCATTCATTATAAAAAGAATCACATAAGTGTTATTTAAAACTTTAACGATTTTAACGCAAGAACTCATCTGGAAAATGCAACATGAACTCGTCTGTACAAAAGTAGAGCAAGTCGTTATTGAAAATTAGATAATTAGAATTTTGTTTCATTAGCTTATCTTCATAAAGAAGAAATAATGAAAAATAGCTCACCGATTCTCTGACCAACTGGTGTTGAAAATGGATTAACATTTACGCCGAAAAACGACATACTGGAAGAGTGTTGTTACTGCGTTTGACAAGCAGCACTTTTCTAATTAATTCACTGTGACATATGTAAAATATACAGATATATACGTTAAACACCTCTTAATCGAAGGAATTACAAAATTGCATTCATTTAAAGCAAGTAAATCATAACAAATTATTGACGAGCTACAATTCTTCGTCTACAAGTGACAGTTGGTGACAGTAGTAGTGCCCTATAGTAGTTAATGACAGTTCCAGGGTTGTGTTGTTATTTCAACAAGTTCCTTAAGGTGCATTTACACCATCAGTTTCTGGACAAGTTCAGCCGAAGGTGTAAATGCACCTTTACATTTACCACAAAGAACACAGAGTGAGACAAACTTATGTCAATGTCACATAAGAGAGAAAGATGAAAATGTGTTTTTTTTAAAAGATGTGTGATCGTACCCTAAAAATAATTTAATCTATACCACTTATCCATCTTTGCTTCCACATGATTGGTTCAAGAATTAATGTGTGTGTTTTAATAACAACAATTATGTTATGACACTAATAAAGTATAGTAAGTTCAACGATATGAAAAACAAAACCATTAAAAAACAGTTCTATATCGCTCTTCACGCTATCTTCGAATAAGTCAACGGTCTGTATTTTATATCTGAAAATGTTTTTTCGAATTGTCATCCAAGGAAAATTACGCATGCGTTTCAGAAGTTAGTGACAGGCGATGAACGAACGATTGCACGGTAGGTACAACAGAAATTGGTGAGTTGAAAAACGGAGTGATTTTCGTCATAGAGTGTCGTGTGTGCCTACATGTCAAAAACGATAATCAACCAGCGTTATTACGAAGAACTTTAATTCTTCAATTGTGGGCTGAAATACATCTAAAGGATCCAAGATGTTGGCCTTAATCAATCGCATCTTGGACTGGTTTAAGTCTCTCTTCTGGAAGGAAGAAATGGAACTTACACTCGTTGGCCTCCAATACAGCGGAAAGACCACTTTCGTTAATGTTATAGCGGTGAGAATATTCCCTATGCAGTATGTCCTTTCAGTTCTATTTTTTAATCTTATCTCTGACCTTGACATTCATATAGCCACAATTTTTAAACCACTTTTTTTATCATCTACGTTGACGTCAATTTTTTTTTACTTGGTTAGGTTGATTTGACACATTGACGGCCCCTCCCCCGATCACACAGAATTAATTTACTTATTCTAATTTACCCTAAAATTGTCCACCGAAAACCTTTTTGTGTGCTTTCGGGTTGTCAAGAGGTCATAAAACTCACTCAAAGGATTTTGACCTTTTTCGCATTTAACACAATTTTACTTTTCCCTGTCCAAGTTTTTCATATTAATGATCCATTGTTTAAAAAGAAACTCGTTCTAGAAAATAGAAAATCTAATGAAAAGACCTTGTGTATTTGAACATCGTTATTTGTAAATTCTAATTTGATTTTTTTATTTGATAATCATTCAAGCTTCGTTATAACTTCAAACTTGAATTTTGTACGGCTTCATTTTTTTGTTCTCTCAAATATAATATTTAAAAATTGTGACATTGTGTACGATTGCAATAACATTGTTGTTTTGCGTATTTCTAGAATATCAGTACACTTTTTATCACCCTGTGCATGGTTAAGCTGATAAGATTCACGGATTATACAATATTTTTTACCAAATTAAGATCATGCAAAGTATTTTTAACAAAAATGAAATAAACGAATATTTTTTGCAGAAAGCAAAGATTAGGGAATACTTTTAGCCAAAAAGTAGGACTAAAGTTTACAAGTAAATTCTGGTTTGTATATTTACAACTTGAAATTATTTGTGAAATTTTCTTTCAGTCTGGTCAATTCAGTGAAGATATGATACCAACTGTGGGTTTCAATATGCGCAAGATAACAAAGGGAAACGTTACAATCAAAGTTTGGGACATAGGTGGACAGCCTAGATTTAGATCTATGTGGGAGCGATATTGCCGAGGAGTAAATGCCATAGTTTACATGGTAGATGCTGCAGATTCTGAGAAAATTGAAGCTAGCAGAAATGAATTGCACAATCTTTTAGATAAACCTCAATTATCAGGGATTCCCGTGCTTGTACTTGGCAACAAAAGAGATTTACCTCACGCCTTGGATGAAAACGGACTCATAGAAAGAATGTAAGAAATTACATTTCAATACTCAGAAAGTCTTATCCAATTTGTTTTATTAAATTAAACTATCTCTTAATTGTGAATGACATTCTCTTCTCACTATTCTCGCTAGTGTTTTAATAACACAAGAATTGATTTTGCATTTTGAATATTTTATGGAGCAGTATTTTCTATTGTTGTTTTGAATATTACGAATATTGCTTTTGAATACTACGAATGTTACTTTTGAATGCTACAAATATTACTTTTAATTGCTACGAATATTACTTTAGAATGCTACAAATATTACTTTTAATTGTTACGAATATTACTTTAGAATGCTACAAATATTACTTTTGATTGCTAGGAATAGTACTTTTGAATGCTACGAATATTACTTTCAATTGCAATGAATATTCTTTTTGAATACCTTGAATATTATTTTTAAATGCCACGGAAGCAACGCGTTGATTAAGAAAAATTAGTTAAATAGAACTTGAGAATTAGAATCTTTTCAAATATAAACAATTTGATAATTTAAAAACCAACGATTCATTAATTTAAAAAACGTATCTGGTCAACTTTGTGCAATATTCTGTGCGTTTTGTTTTAACAACCACTGAAACTATCGAAAAAGATAAATTCACTATTTGCTTTCTTTCAAAAGCTCCTTTTGTTTTCGTTTTTAAAGCATTTTGTTTCCATTTCTAACTCATTTTGAGTTTTTTGATTCCACATATGTTTAATTAAAAATATCTTTGATTTCAAAAACATGTTTTAGAAACTTATTTTATAAAATTTCTGTTTTAGTGTGGAATTTTTGAAAATTGAATTAATAATATAACTAATAGCAAATTAATGTAACAGTTTTAACATAACAGGTTTAATATAACAATTGTTATGCTACTTTAATATAATAATTTTAATGCTACTTTAATATAACAATTTTAATGTTACTTTAATTTAACAATTTTAATGTTACTTTAATTTAACAATTTTAATGTAGTTTAATATTTTAATGTAACAAAATGTTAAATAATCATCATTTGACAACATATTTTATCTGACACCAATTTTTTCTGAAAATTGTACAAGTAGATCTTTCAAAATTTGCTAAAATCAATTTTAATTATATTTCTATTCTTTATTAGTATTTTTTTAAAACTACTGTTTAGTTTGAGGTTATGTCACAGGGTTGAACCTCCTTAAATAAAATTCTAATTGGATTTATTTGCTTTTGAAGATGAAAAAATGATAGATTAAAATTGACAATGATGATTAAATGTTTATTGACAATGATGTTTTCAGGAATCTGTCTGCTATTCAGGATCGTGAAATTTGTTGCTACAGCATTTCGTGCAAAGAAAAAGACAATATCGACATAACGTTGCAGTGGCTTATAGCACACTCAAAGGGTGGAGTTCGCTAATAGCAGTGACATCGAATCGTTCTGTACGAAAGAGTTCGCGGCACAAGAAACAGAATGGAGCTGACGCTATCAATGAACAGTCGTTGGCTTCTGTTTCAAGATCAAGTCATTAAAGTAGCGAATCACTTAATTATAAGCTTAATTCGATCTGATGGGCATGAGAGTGGCAAATTGGAGGATACTTGCGCAAGGTGTGCAAATTGCAATGTGAAGATGTAGGTTTAAGGAGAACTTTTATATTTTTGTTTTTTAAACTTTACAATTTAGGAGTCGATCATAATTTCACTTTGCCATTATGACTATAGAGGTATATATATATATAAATATATATAAATATATATATATTTGAAGCGCAGTGTAAATGCGATAAGGTTGTTCGTGAGAATGACGCGATTTTGAATTTTCAAATTTAGAGAGTAATGATTCGCTCTGCGTACACGAGAATAATTAGCTAACTATGTAATGCATTCGGAATAAGCAGCTGTAGTGTAATGAGTTATCACGATCCACGAGAAAATAGTGCGATGTTACGTTATGTATGTATATATTTATATCTGTATTATATATGCAAATATTTGTATATATACAGGGTTCTTTCCTATGGCGGGTTCTTTACAAAACCTGTTACCATAATATACTTTACACACTCAGGAAGAATTTCACATACGTATTTTAGTAATTATCCAAGAAGGAAGATCAAAGAAGATCCAAGAAGAAATCAACATTTTCATTAATATCTCACAAATAATAAATAAAAAAATAATAGAATAAACAAATCTCACAATGTATAAAAATGAAAATCATTTCTGATATGCAATGTGAATGATTTGTGAATGATTACGGGACTAATTTCAATACACGAAAATTTAGTACGACTGGTTCTTCCTGAGAACTTGGGTATATTTTTCAAGTCTTTCGCTCTTGTGTCTATTGGAACGTGTTCAAGGATTGCCTTCCTCTTATGCATTTTACAAAAAAATAAATAAATAACTAAAATGATATTAAAGAAAGCCTCGAGTATGGAAACGGAACAAGTATTTTCAAGATATGTATAGAATTTAGCAAAGCGGGTAGAGATAGAACGCTTCTTAAGAATAATCACATATTAATCAAATCTGTAGTGGTAACAGTTTATTCTAAGTTGCACGCCATTAGATACGCCCTGTACATATATTTAACAAAAAAATAAATTGCTTAATCTGTTTTTTCAAAATGGAAGTACAATTTATTAATATTTAAGAATGTCTGATAATTATCAATATTTTTAAATATCAATATATCAGAGAATTCTATATTTTATCTCGAGAGCTGATTAGTTTTGTTTCTGTTTTGCAGTATTTTGAAATATATAATAATAAAATATTTGTATAAATATTCAACAAAGAGTTGACGTGTATAATCTCGTGAATAAAACATGTGATTCAATTGAAAACAACAGCTGCTAAATATCCACTGCTCAGACCGAAGATAAGTATGTAACTGTATTGTATATTTTTTCAATTATTCAAAAAACAACTTTTCTGTTCTAGCACTTCGAAAAGTGCTTAATTTACAAAATTATTGCTATTTCTTTGTAATTTATTTATCAGCATCGAAGAGTCAATAACCAGGGGCAACAGCCTCTTATATTTCTTCCGCAAATGTAGCAGAAATTTGCAAGTCACTTCCTTGTTAATATTTCACAACATACAAAAACTCAATTATCTAAAGAGTCTAAAGATACGAGTAGTAAGGCAAATTTTAAAACGAAAAAATGTTCATTATTTCTTGAATAGTGCGCAGAAGTCAAGCTCGATCTATAGAAGTTTCATTCTCACGATTTTCGTTTTTATTTTACTTTCTCAAAGACGATGGAAATTTATTTATTTCAATTATTCCTGATTGAATAATTTAAAAAGGGTAAAAATTAATCATTTTCATTCGCGGTTATTATTTCTTAGAGAATTGTGCAAAATTAGCACCCATTTTTTTATATACTTTTGCACTGGATTTTATACTGCTTTTTAGTTATTTTATTGCACTGCTTTGAAAAAAAAAATCATATGCGGAATTATATTAAATTTTATCGAAGGTGTCGATATATTTGAAAAGCGCGCTTCTTGATTAATAATAAAATGGAAAGACAGTTGGCAATGGATGCGCGAACGGTTTTTGTTATTACAAAGTTGTCATGTTGGTGTTGTCGGCTGCTAAAAGTTTCAGCCGGATAGTTTTTAATTGTGCTTTCTCTTGACTTTTGTTGCTTGCATCAGTGCTGACAGAAGTGAAACATCATGGCTGGTACAGTTGCGGAATCCACATCGCGATTATTATCATTAGCCAAAAAATGCAATTGCTTCTACTTGTCAGGTAAGACAAAACGCTGAGGCTAAGGGAGGATATCGATCGCAAACTCCTTCGCCATGTATCTACACTATATAAACGAAAAACTTTAACTTTCTACTTCTCTTTCTCAAAACAAGATCTTTTATTTTGTTTTGTCAACTATCACGCAATTTTGAAGGAATTTGATTTTTTATCGTTGCTTTTTGAATTGCAAGAAACTTGGTGAAAATATACATTTATTTATGTATACTCGTTTACAAAATCAATTCTTTTTGGATCCTTTTTTTTATGTCTATTGAAAACAATGTAGCAATTTATTAATGTGGTCGTTTTTTTTGTGGACGTCCTTTTTTTATTTATGTGGAATTAAGTGTATGCAAATTGTAATACACACGATCTGTCAAATGACAGATGCTCAATTGTTTTCGTTTCACCTTTGATGTAAAAATATTTTACTCTTTTGTGTTTACACATAATTGCTATTTCTAACCTTGAACTGCATTTTTTATAGTTTTTTTGGAATTTTTAAACCCTTTTTTAAGGTTACAAATTTGCCGCGTATTCTGTTTGTAAACATATCTTTCTTTTATCAATCGCTTTGTTAGAACATCGATTTTTAAAAAGTCTTCAATTAATTTATGTTTGCCATGTATTTTTACTGTCAAATATTGTCGTATATTTTCGATAATATAAAATAATATATTTTTTAATATAATTTTAACAATATCGCCAACGTTCGGCTAGTCATAAATTTCTGTTGTAAATAGTTTAGTAGTTATAATAATAAGAATTTATCGGTAATAATAAATAATGTCTAAAAATACATTGATTCTGAAAGGAATTGTTTCATACAAAATATCAGTATATTAATATTATTGGCAACATTATTGTAAATTCTTGCACAATTTAAAATGAAACAGTTTCTTTCTTAATGACACATATTGCTTTTTTTGTTTAAATCCACTTGTATAATTATCTTTCGACGTTTTAGACCAGTAAAGATATGTCAATAATTATTGTTAATGAGCGCCTTAAGTAATTCATTTTTATCTATTTATTCTGCAATAATCACAAAAGTTCATATTTTGTTATTTTTCTAAAAGAAGCATTTTTAAAAATACTTTTTTTTTAAAAATTATAAACTGCTTTTAAAACTCGTAATCTAACAGAAAGAATGTTTTAAAATTCTATTCTATGATTATGACTCATACTGATAAGAAGAAAATTCAACTGGAAATTCTGAAACTTATAATACAAATTTCAAAACATTGCACATCAAATGATTATTTTTCTCTGCACTTTTTTTTAAAAAACATTAATTGTATTTTATGTTTTAAAAGTTGCATACTTGAATCTTCTTTTTTAGAGTTTATAAATCAAGTATCATTATCACAAAAACGTCTCTTCTATGTTTAAAATCAAAAGCAAAGTAAATGTCATTCTGAAACAAAGAATTGTTTAAAAAATGTTTCAGGATTCCATTCAGGTGAATGCCGGGCATTTGTAGTCGACGGTCAGCAAGTTGGTCTCGTAAGACCGGATGTGATGAAAGAATTATTAAACTATCCGCAGGTAATGATTAATAAAATATCTTAATAATATATTTTCAAGTCCAACATTTTTTTCGTTTTTTCCTCCAAAAATATTTTGTAACAACAATTTTTTATTGTTACAAAATTTGTAACCTTTGTAACAAAAATTCTTTTCACTTGCAGGTGTTTCAAGTTCAACCCGAATATGTTCAATTGAATCCAGCTTTTAGAGATTACTCAGAACGAAGTGAAAGGGTTGATCAAGTTTTGAGGGAATGGAAAGCAGGCGGAAAATTCATAACCTTGAGAGGTTGGCGAGAAGAATATTATGATGTTCGATCTCAATTCAACACACCGCCTTTGTTTAAAATGGATCGATCTGCAACTTGTACGTGTTGACACAGAATCATTGTCCTTTTTTTCAATTTCCGTTTCTCTATTATTCAACTCTTTACTTTCAATTACGTTTATTTCCATTTTATATCAATTGTAGTTTAAAAATTTAGTTACCCTAAAAAATCTACTCAACCTTTTTTCCATTTTTGTTCCGACGTTATTTTCCGTTATCAATCTTTTTTATTTTCTTTTTCTATATCTTGAGCTGTTTTTTATATTTTCTACCATTTTTATTACTATTTTTATTTCTTTTTTATTTCTTTTTTATTTCTTTCTTACTCTTTTTTTATTACTTTATTTATTTCTCTTATTTTTAGAAAGAAAAATTGAAATGCAAATAAATAGGATGAATTTTATTTTTCAGGCCTATTTGGCATTAGGAAATACGGAGTGGATATTAATGGATACGTAATGGATCCTGTGAAAGGACTTTCGATTTGGTTGCAAAAAAGGAGCTCCACCAAACAAACGTGGCCTAGTTACTGGGACAATTTTGTTAGTGGAGGATTAAGTGTCGGTTTTGGCATTCATGAGACTGCTGTAAAAGAGGCAGGCGAGGAAGCTGGAATTCCTAAAACCATGATTTCCAAGCTCAAAAGTGCAGGATGCGTTTCCGTTTTCTTTGAATGTGAAAGAGGATTGTTTCCAAATACAGAGTTTATCTACGATTTGGAATTGCCTCCTGATTTTATACCTAAAAATGGCGATGGCGAGGTCGAAACTTTCGAGCTCTTGCCAGTTCGAGAATGTTTAGAGCGTGTTCTTTCTCCTAATTTTAAAACAACATCGGTCCCTGTAGCTCTGGATTTTATGATCAGACATGGATTTATAACATCTGAGAATGGCAAGAATTTATTTACGTTTTTGTTTATCATCGAAATTATGATTTTAAGGGGTTTTCAGCTCTCTTGAGTCTTCTTTAATAATTTCAAAGTTTGTTTAACAGCTTACAATTTTGTTTATTTGAAATTTTTAATTTACAAAATCGTTACTTATGTAAGTTTTTATTTCATACTGCAGTATTGTCTAATTTTTTTTTATTTCCAATGTTATACTTTGTTTTCTATGTTTTGTTTTTTTGTTCAAGCGTTAAAAAGTTTCTGTTTTACAATATTTGAAAGTTTCTAAATAGTAATGTTAAATGTTTCAGAACCCAACTTTATACAAGTTGTAGAGCTGCTGCATGTTCCGCTGCAAACGATGTTTAATCAACCACAAAGAAAATACAAAATAGCTGCCAATGGAGAAGCGAACGATGCGATAGATCGAGTTCAAAGTTAAATAGGTACTAATTACAAACCACCTTAAGGCTGCGATTTGGACTAAATGCCAAAATTTCAGTTCTCTATTTAATTAGAGTTTTATAGATAGCATTTTCCATTTTATAATTATTCGTTGAATTTTTTTTATTATGAGAAAAAATTCTAGTTTTGCAGATTTTTACAAGTCAAAAGAGAAGGCGTGCTTTTTTGTGGGGAGTGAAAACTTGTTTTCTAGTTTTCATTGCAGTACAAATTGAACTGATATTCTTATTAACTATTTTGTAATTTAATTACAATTGTATTTTGAATTGAATTGAATGATTGGCAGTGAATTGAATGATTTGAATTTAATTTCAATTATTAATTACAATTGTAAATAAATTGTTGATTATATTGAGTATTAAGTAATTTCGCACAAGAGTATTCCAAATGTATTTATTTCCATTTTATTCTTCGAGCGCTTCCAGCTTTTAAAGATAAAATAGAAAATTCGTAGCCACTCTTTTGATTTAAGTGACAGTTTGTCTCAATTATTAAACGCACTTGTATCAAATTTGTTTAAGAATTTGAACAACAACTTCCTGATATTATTATGTAGCCCTAAGGTGTGGGTATTATTTTTAAACAATTATGGAATTTCGCTATTTATGCAATTTGACTGCAACAGAACTGAAAGTGAATCTACTGTATTAATTTGTTAAATTAGATGAAGTTTAGATATTTTACCTTTTACTTGAATTTTGTATGTTGAGTGTTTTATAATCCGTTTTCAATTGCAAAACATTTAAGGTAGGATTTTTTACTGAAAAATATCGATTTAAAGTATGAAAATCGTAAAGAAAATTTGTCCAATGGGTTCAAATTTCAAAATTTTTAGCTTTATAAAAGCAAACAATTTTCAAACAATAATACTTTTTTGTTTCAAACTTTTTAGATTACGTTCGCTTGTTACAATTAGTGTAATCGTTCCAGTTTACAGTTCTATTTATAATTCTTAATCTTGTTTACAAAAACATGGGGTTTAAATTGAATGCAAAAAATTCTCATTAAACCTGTTAAAGAATTGGACAAACTTTTTCAAATACTATTTATGATAGAAAAATTAGGTAGATTTTTAAAGAAAGTTTGTGACAAGTGGAATCAAAGTTGTTCAGAAAGTCACAAGTATTTCGTATACATGGACTAAAAATTGCGATTTAAGCTTTAGACTTTTATATATTGCTTAGAAAAGAGTGTTTCATGTTAAAATTTTTAAAACGTTTCAACCTTTTGTTCGTTAAAATATGTACTGTATATAAATGCAGTTTTTAATATTATTAATTTCTTAAGAAAGTGCGCATATATTAAACAAAAATTAAATTTAAAAAAAAACTACTGAAAAACCAAAAAAATTGCACACTTCTCAAAAAGTTTCAATTTTTACTATAATTTACTAGTTTATACTCTTATTTCGTTTATGTAAAATTGTGAAAGATAATAAAAACCTATTCATTTCTTGGAAATAATTGGCTAAATAGTGTCTGGATTTGAAAATTAGATTTTATTGACTCACTTTCCAAGAATAGGTAACAATTTTCAAATTACATTATAATAGAAGTTTAAATTTTATTAAAATCAAATAACATTAAATTTTACTACAATTTAATTCAATTAAAATTAAATTTAAAAAAATGTTATTTAATTAACAAGGTAAAACTATCGAAATTTATTTAAATTGAGATTAATATTTAAATTTAATAAAATCAAATTACATTAATATTTCGGAAACAACTGAATAGAGTAAATTTTACATTAATTTTAGGGAAAATTTCTTCTACAAAACATTGAAATGAAATTTTTTAAGCCGATGGAAATAGTATTATTATTTTATTGTTTTAATTTAATTAATCTTTACTGTGATTGCTATTGGTACTTAAAGAATTTTTTCCATGTCAAGATTTAAATTCAAAGTAAATTAAAAAATTTAGTATTCATTTACGAATCAAAATGAAAAATATAAAAAATTATGTACATTAGTTTAACAACGTACAAAAACTGTTTTATGAATGCTATAATTATAAATCTGTTGTATGCGTCAATCTTTTCTACTTTTTAGAAATTACTAGCAATTGAATTTTAATTCTAAAATTATAAAAAATACGAGCTGATAAGTTTGTAGACAATTGACTTTGAGTAATGGATTTGAATTGAAAATTATATAACTAACATAAGACGAATCATAAAAATGTATATGGCCTCATATTTTCAATTGAAGTTTTTGCCTGACACTTTTGTGTCCTGCATCTTAAAGCCATAAAATAATACAAAAAGAAAATGAAAAGAGCTCAATCTTATTTTGTACTTCGCGCCTAGCAATAATTTCTTTAAAATAAATAGTTTTTATTATAACTAGATTTTTATAAACAAATAGTTACAGATTTTTCATGTTATAAAGACTGTATTATTCGTTTTCTAAGTGTATCGATTTTTTAATTGAAAGAAAATTTGTATACATTAGAGATTTTAAAGGAAATTAATAGTTAAAGGAATTTAATAGTTAGTGTATATAAATCGAATTAGGAATGCGAAGTCTTCATCTAGGTTTTTGAATAAATTCATATTTGTTGATTGTGCAAACAATGAAATAAACAGCTGCTCACATATAATTAAATTTCATTAATCGTCCTTTATTGAATATTAAAAATACCTTTAATTCATGTTTAGAGCTATTTCTTATATTAAGAATTTAATTAAAATAATCGAATATGACAAAATTGAAACAGATGAATACTATTAAATTGAAACAACTGAATACTATTAAATTGAAATAACTGAATACTACAAAATTGAAACAGCTGAATACTACAAAATTGAAACAATTGAATAGTAAAAAATTCAAACAATTGAATAGTAGAAAATTCAAATGATTGAATGCAACAAAATTCAAGTAATTAAAAGTAATAATATTCAATTATTTAAATTTCTACAAGATCACAAGGTTCATAAATTAACAAGCCTCTTTTCTATAAAAAACGTAGTCTTTATTTTGAAAAAAATACCTCCGGTCATTTCTCTTTTATCTAAAAAGAAAAAGCTTCAGCGTGGCGTAAATATATCAACAATGCGTTATTAAAAGCACGCGAAAGAAGCTATAAAAATTCACAACATCAAATTTTTCCATCCATATAGAAATCTTTTGAATCAAGTCCTGAGAAAGTATTTGATGAGATTCAGGATGCTGATTCAATCGTCTTTTTCTTAAGAACTTTCAGACTTTGTACTCTATAAGAATTTTCGTCTGCGACTTAAAAATTGATCAAGTTTCAACCTCCGTTACACGAGGAAGTTGTTCGCGCGTTTTTTTTTTGTAGTGACTAGATGCCTTACGTATCTTCCTCGTATAGTTTTCTGTTTGTTCTAGGAAGCAGCAAAGGGCAATGCCCAGCATTTTGGAAAGTCACGTCTCAAAATACTTATAAATACTGGTCACGTAGGTCATAACCTGCTGCCAGTCGGGACGTTCCAATTGACACATGTCCCCTATATTCTGTAACGAGAAAATTAATTTTCAAAATAATTTTTAAAACTATTTTTAAAACAATTTTTAATAATTGTTAAATACAAAATTGCATTTTTGTACTTTTTAAACACAACATTTTTGAACGATTCTGTAAATTGTTACTTTAATGTTATTGTTATTAATTTTTTGTTACCAAAGTCGTAGGTATCCCGACGCTTTCGGCGGCAGAGAAGGCAATAGAGAAATTCCTTTTCTTCTCAGTGGGCGTCAAAGAATCGTAAGGAACTTTATCGGGCAAATAGGTATGCAAAATTGCACAGAGAGCTAGTCCATCGTTCCAAGAGCTACTAAAATTTGTTATATCAATATTGCGATAGCCTATCGTTTTGTTCTGACACCACTTGAGCAAAGCGTTTCTCCTCGATCCTCCATTTTTCACTAGACCACAAAGCGGGTCTTTGCGATCTGACAAATCCGTAACACTATTCCTTCGTACAAAGTCTATTGTTTTGGCATTGAGAGCTGCCGTATCCAGCAGCTGACTTGGACTTAAAACCACTGGTCCCGAAGGCTTCGACTCTGTAAATTTTACATTCTTTATAATTACTATTCTAATCAAATTTGTTTAATCAAATTTGTGTATTAAAATTTGTTTAAATTAAAATTCAATTCACTGATCAACAACCATCTTCAACACCTTTCTATTAAAATAGAATTCAATTCTATACTATTATTCTATTATTCTACATTTCAATTCAACTGGAAAAGTACCTGGGTATGACTTTTTTCCATTCGGAGATTGATTTTTGTTATTATTGTTAGTAGAATTTGTTGGACAGATGAGATTGGAGAGTTGTTGTTGATCCCTAAGTGGAGCCTTTAAAGATATCACATCATTGGTTCCTATAGAATTAAGAGATGAGGTAGAACTACTCCTACTTCCTGGCCCTAGAACAAAATCATATAAAATTGTGTATTTTTATTTTAAAATAAATTAATAAATGAATAAAATAAATTAACGAAGAGTAATTAATAAATTACTAAGGAATACAAATTAATTTACCAGCTTTTGCCTGTTTGGTTGCATTTTCTATACTCTCTATCAAACATTTAACCGATAATCTAGAATCTTGTCGGGAAACGTTCGCCTTTCGACTTCTTGCAATCTCCTGTTGCACGTTCGTCAAAACACACTGTTGCGCTTCAGTTGGTGTTGTAGGAAACCTCGAATTTGGCGCTGAAGTATTCTTCTGATTTGCTGTTAAATGACAAATTTATTTCAATATTTAATTCCAGATCTATTTTCATTTCTTGTTTGATTTAGAGTCAATTTGCATTTTTTTAATGAATCAAAATCAACTGAAGATTAATTTGCTTAAGAAATTGAGTAACAAATTGATTAGCAAATTGAATAACAAATTGAGTAAGAAATTGAGTAAGAAATTGGGTAAGAAATGAAACGAACAATGAATGTTTCTCAAAGTTTGAGTATTTACCTGAGTCATTGAGTTTATCGAGTTGCGCTTCCAAGGCTCTTAGTTTGTCCCTCTGGGCTTTATTTTCCATTACAACTCGTTCCAGCTCGGACTGTGCTTCAGTTTTGAAGTCATTTGCAACCCGGACAGTCATCAATAGATCAGTCTGAAATTGTTCCCACTCGGTGTTTTCCTCCTGTCGTAATTTCCGTTCTTCAGCCAGTGCTCGTTCCAGTTCAAACTGACGATTCTGAGCTTCTCGTTCCCGTCGTTGCAACTCACTCAAAGCCGCCTTCAATTCTCGTTTGTCTTCTAAATGCCGTTGACACTGCGCTTGAAGCTCAGACAGAGAATCCCGAACCAACTGCAGTTCTGTATTTACAGACAATCTTTCATCCTTCACTTGATTCAGCCGGTATTCTAAATCCTCCACTACGGACTTCGAATTATTACGGGCGACCTAAAAATTGTATTATATTAGTTAATTACAGTTAATATTAGTTATTAGTTTAAAATTTTTTCTTTTATTTTTAGTGCGTGGAAAAATCGTTGCGATACTAAATATAAATTACTATAAAAATATCACGATATATAAATCTACCTTGTATTCTTCTTGAAGAAGTGAAAATTGATCTTTCAATCGATCGTGATCACAATACGATCGAGCTAATTGTTCCTGAAGGGCCGCAGCCTGAGATTCTAAAGTGTCTTTTTCTTTTCGAGCAGCATCCAACAATTCGTCTGCTTCGCTTTTGTTTTCTAATTGTCTTGATTGTTCTAATTCTTCTATTTTCGCTCTCGCGTTTTCTAGAAGAGTCGCTAACCTATTAATCTCTATGTTTTTGTTAAGTCCTTCTTGTTTGGATTCTGTTAACTCCAGGTCCAAAACCTTCTTCTCGACATTTACGGCCTCGATGGCAGATTCCAGAAAATGGACACGTTTCGTCAGACTATCAGCTTCCGACGTAAGTGTTTCAACAGTAGCTCGCAAACTCTTCAACTCGGAATTTAATTCTTCCTGCTTCTCTAGAAGACTTTCTCGTTCTTCTTGAGCGCTCTGCAAGTAAATAATTAAATTGTAATAAAATATATTAATAATAAAGCAAATTTATAATAAAGCTCATAATTTCCTTGTTTTAAATTTAATAATTTTTTATGGTTTGTGAATTCTTTGTTTAATGCAAAATATTTTTAAGTATAGATTATAGAAAATTCTGCTCACCTTGAGAAGATCAACAAGCTTCTGCTCCCTTTCTGTGTTGTATCCTTTCCAGGACTTTTGTGGCTGTTCCTCCCGCAGGAGAAGTCCTTGTAGAGTGTCAACTTTGGAACGAGAGTCTTCCAGCTTTTCGGTTTGTCTACAGAGAGATTCAAGTAAAACTCCTTTTTCTTCATTTAGCCTGTCATTGTCTGCTTGAAGTTCAGACAACTGTGCCTGCAAAAAGTAGGTAAAAATTAAAACACATGAAATAACATTTATTTTTCATTTCTGCAATTTTAAAATTATGCTCATCAGTTCAATTTAAGAATCGTGTTTATCATTTCAATTTCAATTTACAATTCTAATACCAACACGCACACAACAAACTTCTAAACCGAATTCTTGAAACATTCAACTTGTGAGGTATTTATTTCCACTTTGTTAATTACTAAATAATATTAGTCACTTTGTTTTTCCGTCTCCCGTTTAATTAACGTGAGAAAATGAGGTTTTTAGACGTAAATTAAAATACGAAAAGCCGAGATTTAAGATACACAATTACCTGCAAATCGCTGAGTTCCTGAATAGTAGCTTGTAATTCCTCATTAGTGGAATAATGGGTCTCCTCCATTTGCAGAATTCTGTCCTGTAGACACGTAACGGACACTTCTGACACCGAGGACCGTTTATCCCACTCAGGACCTGCGTTTTCTTTCTTTTCTCGAGGTACATTTGTAGGTGCACAGTTCTCGTCTTGATGAATGACGATTGAAGCAGGAGCAGAATTGTGAGGTCTTGCTGCATCCAACAACTGCTGTTTCTCCGAATCAGATAACGGAGAGTGAGAAACATCCCGTAGTCGAGCTCGAAGAACTTCGTTTTCTCTGGCTAAGCGCTCTAGTTCCGAATTATGTTGATCCTAAAATATTAATAAAACAATTAATCTTTTCCTCACATAAATTCAATTTCTAACTCTAATTGCCACTTTCGAACACTCTTATTAAATATACGGAACCGTTAGATATACGTACAATCTCATTTTTAAATTCCTATCACGCAATTTAATAATAAAACTTGAATTTCCAAATCACATACCATGAATTTTCAAACTATGTGCCATGAAATTCAAAATAATTTTACGATATTTTTTGCAATTCGAAGCACTTTAAACGTCAGGCTTGCAAATTTTTGCAGACTGCGGAGAAAAAATGTGAATTTCAAGGGTACGATAATTATATAACGAGAGCGTAAACTTAATGGAAAATCCATACTAAAACCTTTTATAACTAGTTTTAAAACTTTTGTTAAATAAGTTTACAAAGAACAATGGTCTTTAAATGTTAATTATGCTGTCACATTAACTGCGAAAGTGTGAATTTAAAAGGAGAAAACTATTTCTTTGCAATTAAAATCAAAGAACATAACCTGCTTAAAGTGTATACATTACCGTTGAAGGATCCAAATTGCTTTTTAACATTTTGCTTTTTGTTTTTTTTGAATGTTTATGGCTTATTCTCCCGATGAATCAACATTTAATTGCCAATTTTTAGAGATTAGGCAGAGAAATCATTAAAAAAGATGAGAGTAATTTTGCCACTGTACGAAATGTCGAGAAAAAAAACGAATGAAACATAACCTCTAAAAGTTGGCGAACAGGAATGAACAGAAGTACGTTGGTGGTGCATGAAAATCATGGAAAATAAGTTTTTGTGGCATTGTTTTTACGAAAATTATTGATAAATAAGTTTACTTTAGCTAGAAATGAAGAAATTTCAAGAGATTTTACTAAAATCAATACGAAAATCAGTATAAAACTGAAAATAGATGATGAGAGAAATTGGCGCCTTTTTTCTTTGTTGTAAACGTTCTACAAGTAAGATTTAAAATTAACATTTATTTTGTTTTAAACATTTTGTCATTATTTAGAAGTGATTGAATATTTATCTTTGTTTACTTGTTCCTTGTTTTTGGGAAGAATTACCGAAGAAATTATAAAAACAAAGGGTTTCTCTTTGTTCCAAAAAGATACTACTTTTAACCTACAATTTGACAACATCTGCATTTTGTTGTATCAAAATAATTTACAAATTAACGTTTTTGTGGCTTAATTATGTTTTTGTTTACCATTTTCAGTTTATTGTTTATGATTCTCTTTATAATTTTTCAGAATTCATAAGCGATTCAGAATTATTATGGAAAATTCAATTTTTCGTTACAAGTTTTCTGTTTCTTTTTTTTATTACTAAGATATTGGAATTCTCGATATTTCTAATAAGATTATTTAAATTTGTTTATTGTTCATAATGTTCAGACATCTAAATCCAAAAAAGAAATATTAAACATGCTTGGAGATATTTTGGTTCAAAAGATTAGTTTTATTTTTTTAATTACGAATTTTTTCTCAATTTTTTTGCATTTTTTATCAAAGCAAATTTAAACAATACAAGTTTAATCATGAAAATGACATTTTCATGTCACAGAATGTGTGATTTGGAAAATAATAAACCTACAAATGTCCTGCGATAAAAGCATTCTTTAACATTAATTAAAGTATATTTTTAAGAAAAAAATACATTTTTGGATGATAAAACGAATTTTTTAACACCTTCAAGGCAACTTTCATCAATTTATCATTTTTTGTTTAAATATTCTTTTGTTCGTTTTATTTATTCATTTATTCTTTTTAGATTATGTTTTTGTTTTATTCTCTTTTTTATTTTATGTTCATTCTTTTTACTTTTTATTCCTTTTACGTTTTCTTTCTTTTTTTCTTAGTCTTTTCTATAAATTTTCTATTGTTATTTAACTTTCTTGTTAAATGAGGCATTTCGAAATTCATCGAATATTAGTTTCTGTGCAAAAGATATCTTCGTGCTCGATGTTTCGCCTCAGGCGTAAAATTATGAGTAGAATTGAATACCAATTTCAATATTTACGTAATTATATGCCAAGGATTTATTTGCGTAATGATACCAATATGACAAGAAAAAAGGCTTGTAATTTATTACTTTTGCATGATTCAGCCCCTCTAAACTGCATTTTTGTTAAACTAAAAATGACAAATAACATGCAAATTACCTGCAAAATCATAAATTATTTATTAGATAAGACAATTGTAAACAAACTTCTAAATTAGCTTTTCGCAGCGAAGAGTTAATTTGCTGTTTGAGGAATTTGTTATATTTTTAGTATACAAAGATTTTTGATAACTTTTGATTACAACAAAACTAAAACTATCAAATAATTATAATTTTCAATTTTTTTATATTTTTTATAATTAAGAATTTATCACTCGGTAATTTCTAACTGACTCGGAGTGATCGATATTTTTCTGAACTAATATTATTTATTATTTGTGCTTTTTGTTATTATAAATTTGTATAAATTAGTTATTTCTTTTTTTTTTTTTTTTGATAATCTTGTCTGTAAATTAACAACATTATTATCTTTTGGCAGCTTTTGTGAATTGTCAATTTGTTACATAATTTTTTTTAAATAGTAAAAAAGACAATTTAAATTTATTATAATAAACATTATATGTTTTAAGTTCATTAAATTTGTTAACATTATTTAACTTCAATTAAAAGAATGAATGAATAATTTTTAACCAACGATTGTTGGGTAATTGAACAACGCTATAATCTATAGATAAAATGTATAGTTCAATGAATTGACTTTTATTTTACTATCATGTTTTCAATTGCATAACATATTGCAGTAATCGTGGATATTTATTCTTGAATGAACATAAACATTTTTTCAAATAAGCCTTTTTTTAATAAATAAAGTCTGTTTTCAGAACATTTTAATATACAAAACAGCTCGTCTGACTTTCTACATTTTACACTTAATTGCTTTAAAAGCTTTTGAATTAATTAAATTTAATTAAATTAAATTAGCTATTTAATGTCAAATATTTTGGTCATTAAGTTTAATCAGCTAAATTATATTTTAAATTTTACTATTATTGCTTTACTATTATCAACAATTAATAATAATTAAAAATGTAATAAATATGTAGCAATAATACTAAAAATTCTTTCTAAAAACTAAATCAAGGTTAATCAGTTAAATTATTTTTTTACTTTTATTATTATTACTTTACTATTATTAATTATTATGCTTTTATTCACTATTATCTTTTTAAAGACTAAATCAATTTTCAATCAAATTAATGATCTCTTAGAAAATGATTCGTGAAGATTTTTTGGTAAACTACTTTTCTTTTCGTAATTAATGAGATACTGTCCAATTATTCTAACTTATGCTTTTTGTATTTTAACAAAATTATTAAAAAAATATCATTAAGGACAGCCTTGCATAGAATTAGATACGTATAATATTCCTTTCTTAAAAGGATATGCTTATTTGTCATAAAATTGAATTCATCTACAATTTGATCACGTTTTTTATATCTATAATTTGTTCGCAATTTGATGCTAATGAGAATGCAGTCTAGTATATTAATACCCGTTTGTTTGCTCACATTATTGCATTTTGAATCACATCCCATTATATTGCATTTTAAATTACATCTCATTGTATTTTAAATTTGGATCGATTTTGCTCCAAATTTTTTATTGTGTTTTACATTTGGACTGTGCTTTAAATTCGAATTGTGCTTTAAATTTGAATTATGTTTTAAATTTGAATTGTGTTTTCAATTCGAATTGTTTTTTAAATTCGAATTGTGCTTTAAATTTGAATTATGTTTTAAATTCGAATTGCTCTTTAAATTCAAATTGCGTTTTAAATTTGTATTAATTGTGTTTTAGTGCACTGTGTACCAAAGGGTTATTTACTACTATAGTTGATAAATAAATTCCATTTCCTGATCGATGCAACTAAGGACAAAAAGCACCTTCTCATAATACCAAAAGCTAAAAAACTAAGCTGAAAGATTAGAGCAAGAAATTCGCACAAATATACCTTCTCATCGATTGGCGAGAAAGTAAAAAAAAAGAAGCCTGAAAGCATCCAAGCTAAAAGCTTTGAAAAGAGCTAAATAACATTCAGTGACGATGTAAACACTGGAGTTGTAATATTGCGGTCATTAAATCGCGTGCATCATGAAGCGGAAAGAACCACTTCCAAGGAGTAACGGCAAACTTTCATAATTATTTTACCTTGAGTAGCGCGAGTTCCGCATGATGCTCATCGAGTTTCTTGGGATCACAAGTGGTCGCATTTCGCAAATTGACTTCAAAATGCGAACGCTCTTTTCGGAGGAGACCATTCTCCCGCTCAAGCTCCTGCATCCTTTCATAGGAGTCCTTCGCCAAGGGCGATCCCTTCATCGGGTGCTGATGCTGATTCCGAAGAGTGTTATTCTTCCCGGAGCCACTTACCACCGTTGACACTGATTCCCGGCCCACCGAGGGAGATGACAGCCACGTTACACTCGTGGCTGCACCCTCCGCTACCCTTTTCGACATATCCTCGTGCGGCAAACCGCTCGACGAGGCTTGGGTCGGCGGTGCCACTTGTTGCTGCTGCAATTGTTGATTATGGTTGTTACGATTACGATGCGGCTGTTTTTGCTGAGACTGATGGCTATGATGTCCTCTGCGAAACAGCGACTTGAATTTCATCATGGTCACTCTTTCTGGAATCTATCCTAATGCCACTGTAAACGTATTATTCATTATTTTTTGCCCCACTGTTAAAATTAATTTCTGAATCTATCGTTTGCTAATTACTGTTCGTAATTTGTTTGTAATTTGTTTGCAATCTATTTGTAATTTGTTTGCAATCTGTTTGTAATTTGTTTGTAATTTGTTTGCAATTTGTTTGTAATCTATTAGGACAACTCTACATATTTAGTACCTTGGAATAAATAAGTATTCAGGTATTTAGGGTCTGCTTTCTTCCCGATGAAGATGACTTTAAAAATAACTTTCCAAAACGTTCTGAGGAATCGGTTCTAAACAACAAAACTTGTTTTTGTACGTGTTGAATCGGAAATTATCCCCAGGTATGGAGTTTCGTGCTCTAAAGTATTGATTGAATTGGTTCTTTTGATCAATGCATGAATTTTGGGTTGATCTTGAAAACACGGGAAAGAAAATCTGTTAATTTTCAATTCAATGGTGTTAAATTCCAAGGTACACTTGAATTTGTACAGGCACATGAAGTTAATCAAAGTATCAATATTTAGTCGATGTGTTATCAATGTGTCAATTTATAATGAGTGTGTTAATTTATGAGTGTGTCAATTTTTATAATGAATGTCTCAATTTGTAATGAACGTATCAATTTCTGATAAATGTATCCATTTGAGATGAATGTAACAATTTTTGATGAACGTCACAATTAGTGATGAATGCATCGATTTGTGATGAATGTGTCAATTCGTGATGAATGTGTCAATCCGTGATGAATGTGTCAATTCGTGATGAATATGTCAATTCGTGATGAATGTACCAATTCATGATGAACATATTAAGAACCCAAAAGTGCATTTGTTTAGAACAAAACTTTGTTACGAAAATTGTATTTAGTTGCTGACTATTACATTTGATTGCAGCTTGGAATAAAAGATGGATTATGACAATCTGGATTCTATAGCCGCGGACAGTGTTTTTGTTTCCATGAAATATTCTTCATATATCCCCGAATGTGGTTATTTTATTTCATTATTATTATTATATTTATTATTATTATATCCCCGAAAACTTATGAAATTTGATTCATTGGTACATATAACAGTTTATAAATACCCTCGTACCTCGACGATCAATTTCCAACTGGTTGATTCGTTCTTTTTCTGGCTTTAATCTTTCTTATCGGGTGACGTGAATCATCTTGAAAGATAGTCGTGTCCTGATAAGACCGACTCAAGTATCGTTTTACACCAGGTGATTTGAGAAAGAAAAATTGCTCAAATGTTGCACATTTTGGGATAAATTGGATAATGCAGGTTAAGGGGACAAGGAAACTCGGATGTCATCTCTGCGTAAGACAGCGGTGAAAGCAAACTATGACACATTTCGTTGCTTGATCGAGTGAGAAAAAATTAATGTCTTGGCTCTCCATGTGCAACCAATCGTTTGAATCTTCGACCACTTGTTGCGCCCATTAAGTACCCAGTAGCGTACATCTGCTCTTCTTTTGAAACCGTTACTCTTGCCCTCTAAGTATATTAAATATCTGATTTATCAAACCAATCGCCAGACTTTTAATTGAACATGAGCCGTGATCGGAAAGTCTCCGATTAACAACTAGTTCATCTGCTGGATCAAGACAATACAAAAACGTGTCTCTGTTGAAATTCATTTCTTACAGGTCGAATGAGGTCAGAAATTTGATAAGAAGACGCAAAGCGATATTGAAAAGCTTCCATAATTCGGTAGCGTTCTGTCAATTGGGCACTGAAATTTTGAAAAAATTGTCTTCTTTTTTACATTCTGTGATTTTTTAATAGAAAGATTTAGTGTTGAATTGTGTTGGATTCACTGTTCACGACATATTGAAAGACGGACACGTAAGCAGTAATCAGTGAACGACAACCAAACGCATCGACAAACGGTGTATCGGTAACTGAAAGGCCTCAAAGCTGAAAGTACCAACGGGCCCCGAGCCCCGAGCCTCACCCAAGATTCCTTTACTTGGAAGGCTACCTCGATTGAGAGTTTTAGGGTGTGGGGAGAAATATGACGTCATTGCTTTTATGTTTGTCTTTCTTTCATGAAAGCAACGTCTGCAGCTCTATCTTCCTTTCTCCAGCACAAGTTTTTAAATCCCCCGACAGCTGCGAGCACTTCCCGTGCAAAAACGGTTACGTTAGATGACTTTGAAACAAATGTCTCTCAGAGTGCAAAAAATTTATAAATTTTCCTTCAGGCAGATTATCTTTTCTGCCTGTTGAGATTTTTTCTATTCACGCAATTTTTTGTCATCAACAAACATTCTTTACCAGCAACAAACAATTTTTTACTATCAATAAACATTTTTTAATATCAACAAACTTTTTTTTTACTATCAACAAACATTTTTTACTATCCACAAACATTTTTTACTATCAACAAACATTTTTTACTATCCACAAACATTTTTTACTACCAACAAACATTTTTTAGTATCAACAAACATTTGTTACTATCAACAAACATTTTTTAATATCAACAAACATTTTTTAGTATCAACAAACATTCTTTACTGTTAACAAACAGTTTTTACTATCAACAAACGTATTACACTGTCAACCAAGATTTTTACATTCCGCAACAATGTTTGTTTCAAGCATGAACATTCTTTGAGTGTAATTAAAAAATTTGGTGTTTCCCTTGCGAATTTTATTATCAATTTTTTACAACAAAATGTTGAATTCGGATGATAATTGAAGAATGTTTTGAACAGTAAATTGCAGATGCTTTTACTTTGAAAATAAAAAATCAAAATTAAAAAAACAAAATAAAGCTTCCTCTTGAGGAAACAAAACAAAGTAAACGAAATTCCGGAATCTTTGTAGAAAGATTTTTGCTTTGATCGAAGGTGTTTCGTTTTTATCGCAAGATTACGTATGGTATGAAAAATTCGCTTTTAGTAGAGTCAAAAAGTTTTAATTTAATGTCATTTGAATACAAAGTGACGAGTTAGCGTAAAATGCTGTTTAAAAAGTTAATAGGATTTAATAGAAATAACAATTTTCTTAATATCACTATGGTATATTGAAATTTCTAAGTTTTTCGAAAATCTTCTTGGCACCAATGGAGTACACTACTCAAGTGTAAAATTACTATATAATTTATATAATAACATTATTATAATATTACAGTACACTGCTACTATAAAATTGATAAATCACAGTCACAATACAAAATGAACTCTGTTGTACCTACATGTTATAAAATAAAATATATGAATCGATATACAAAACATGACAAACATAATACTATAAGTACAAAAAAGCTAATTCAACTAGCACCTACATTTTGTAAAAATTTTTATAAACGAATCCAACATTTTTAATAAAAAGATTCTTCATTTTTACTTTATGAAATATTGCAAAGAGCGGCAAATTTCTTTTTATTTACCTTTGTATTGCAATTTCTACTTCCATTTTCTATCCTGGTTTTTAAATATTCTTCCTGCGTACAATATGTACGCAACAAATTTTACCAGCAATTCTCACCAGAACAAACAAAAAATCATGTTTTTCACAAAATCAAAGCAAATAAAAAGTGGTGAATTGTAGACATTCATCTATTAAATTTAGTCATCATAGGTTTTTCAAAAGCAAAGAACCGAACAATGTTTGGTTTAAAATTGAAATTGAAAGTTGAAATTGAAAGTTGAAATTGAAAATTGAAATTGAAAATTGAAATTGAAAATTGAAAATTGAATTTTCATAAAATTCTCCAGTCTGGTGAGAAATTGATTACACTTTTTAGTGTGAAAATAATTCACAATGCAGGAGTTAAATACAATTCGGGCTGAACAAGAAAGGCGCCCAAAACTTTGCCACAATTTGAATTATCATCGAGGGCTAAATAATTTTTCATTGGCAATAAAAAATTCTCATATGGATCAGTATTGAGCTGGTATTCTTGAACGGCTGTAAAAGCCGCTTTGAATGAAGGTTGTCTCTCAGAATGAAACATGCCTCTTGAACCATGCAAAACAAGTGCACCTTTTTTCTCCACTTCGCTGCAAACCGACATGTACATACAGTGATCTGGCCTATAATTATATCTGCACGAGTACACGTACAATTTCTCAGGATGATAGTGAAAAATAATGTTGATTATATCTTGATCACCCCACGTTATTTTCAAGCGGTATTGTTTGTAAATAGGCACAACGTATTCCGTCCATCTGAAGTTCCTCATTCGAGTCAAATTCATGAGCATTACACCGGAATTCACTCCCAATTTTCCATAAAACGGATGCTTTGCAAATCTATTGTACCAACCGACATTGGAATCCTCGTGTTCAGGACTTAGAGCAGCTAATTGACTCGAGTTCATGTTCCTAAATTCGTCCCAAATCAACTCCGGTGGTGAGAGGAACAACGTGTCCGTGTCCATGTAGAGAACGGAATCCGTATCATTGAGCAAAGTCTGAAAATTAGACATTTATAAGATTGGTTTTGCAATTCATTAAACAAGTAAACAAAAGATGGGTACGAAAATTGAAAGATGCAAGAGGTGTAAAATTTGAATGTACCAAAGATTTTGTGATTTAATATTTTACACTTCCTGAGTCTATCCAGGTTCATGGAATTTTGTAGCAACTAAGAATATAAATTTAAATTGATAATAATTAATTTATATGATTTACAGTATTATATTCTGACGAAATATTACATTTCCTTTTCTTTTCAGGAAGAGGAACTTCGAGATGTCAAAGGAGAAAAGCAGTCGACAATTACGGCAATTGTGGATAGAGAATGAACACAGAAAAGGAGATTCCAGTGACTATGCAAATTTTCTATGGTAGAAAATGTTTACAACTCTATGGCAAGTAAGTACAGTTTCTGCTTTAACAGTTATTGAAATTTCTATTCGCATTGATATGAATCTTCTCATGTCAACACAAAAAGAAATTTTAAAATTGTATCGACTGTTTCAAAAGAAATTAATTTAAAAAATTATGTGGCGTATCAAAATTATAAACCAAAAGTACTCTGGCTAATTCCTGAAAGATTTTTTATTCCGAAAACTGAATTGCGCCTGCTTAAATTCTACCAAACAGTTTTTCGATTAAAATCAGTTTTTTTTGTAAACGTTACTCTCGTTAAACAATTTGATATTTCTTTAAATCAGACATTTGATATTTATTTGGATTTGAATGATGTTCATTCAGATCATGTTCATATATATTTGAATCATGTTCTTTTAGATTTGAATAATGTTTGTTTAGATTTGATTAATGTTTGTTTAGATTTAAATATTGTTCATTTATATTTGAATCATGTTCTCTTGGACTTGAATAATGTTTGTTTAGATTTAAATGTTGTTCATTTAGATTTGAATCATTTTCAGTCAGATTGGAAATTTCATAGCTCATTAGTTCATTTACTTTTCAAAAAAATAATCCAATTTTATTGTTCTTAATTCGAAAAATTCGTTTTTAATTTCAATTTTTCAGAGAAATTCCTATTCCCTCTTCGTTAATTTGTATCCTTATTGAGCGATTTTCAGTGTGATTTAAAAAATGCAAACTTTTTAATCATACCTTTATCAACACTCTTTATGTAAGCATTTTCATGCTTTCTGCATTTTCATTAGCATTACACGCGAGTTCACACTCGGCCGATCACGAGATTCGTAATCTTGATGCATAGGTGATTAAAAGTCTTCTTCATTGTTCCATGAAGCTTCCTACTTGTTAGTTTGTAATAAGTAAAAAAAATGCAATGCAAAAAGGTAGTGCAAACAATTAATGCAAAAAGTTGAGCGACGCAGGATGTGAAATACCCCCAAAAAATGAAAGATTCGTAATGAAAATTTGACTATTTTAAATTGATTGTTACTTACTGGAAGAAACAGTCTTTGAGCAGCACAAGGTTTGAAAAGTTTCCTCCAGGTAACATTATCTCCTACGGGAAATTCAACAGGCCTTACGATAAATTCGAACGTTTTGTTGTAAAATTCTTTCCAGTCGGAGAGCTTTTCCGAGAAAGCTTGTATTAAATTATTGTCGGAAATAACAATAAATCGGAGCGGTCGCTTAGTGAAAATTAAGGCAGATTTTATCATCGTTAGTGATTCCTCTAATCGATCTCCACAAGCAACTACGCATATTACCACTTCTCCTGGGACATTTTTTTCGAAAACGATAACCGATTTTGAGAATGTTGTACTTGGTCTGCTTCGAATGTCGTAAATTCTTAATAAAATCAGCAGTGTTGCGAGTCCGATGCATAAGCAAAATGCTCTGTAGATCGACTTCATTGTTTTCAGACAATTGAGAGAATTTCATTATAAATTAATCTTCTAGTTGAGATTTTCCTCCAGATAAAATAGCATTTTTAATCTGTAAACATGTTAATTGGCTTTATGTAAAAATTCTAAAATCGAAAAATTGGAAATCTAGAAATTGGAAATGTAGCAATTGTTTTTTTTAGTAATTTAGAAATTGTGAATATTAGATGGTTTGAAAAATATGCGACAATTGAATTTTACCTTTCAAGCAGTGGTTTTGCTCAATAATTATTCAGATATCAGGTTCTGTAACATTAAATTACATTAATTTATGACATGAAATTCCGCTAATTAATGCATAACATTAAAGTAGATTAGTTAATTATTAACATTAAAGTACATTAGTTAATCAATAACATTAAAGTACACTATTTATTTAACAACATTAAAGTAGATTTATTAAGTATTAAGTACATTAAAGTATTATTAACATTGTACATTATTAAAAAAAATAATAATAATGAAACAAAGAAATTTGTAACATAAATAGTTATAATAATTGTTACAGACAGTAAGTGCAAGTATAAAGAAAAATTGTTCAGAATTGTTTTTGTTTTGTTGTTTATTTTGGAGTATGCAAGTAACGCGTAAAAACTTGAGCCATAACCTCAAATGAAAATAAAATTTTATCTCGTTTTAGGGGAAACAAATAATTAATAAACAAAAGAGTCTACATTCAGTTTTATAAAATAAAAAATACGTTGTATTTATAATACTGTAAAATAATTAATCCTTTTGTAAATATACAAGAAGCGTAGCTTTCATAAAAAATAAAATTCGATTTTTAACTCCATTTTTAACTTCTAGGTACAATAATTACTATCCCAATCATAACTAAATGTTATAAAATTTAGTAAACTTACAATAAACGAGTAGAAATTTTTAAAATGACACATAAGTGTCAAAACATATTTTTATATAAATTTGTACATTTTTTGGAGTCAAATGTTTGAGCAACATTCTTTTCTCTATTGTTTGTTCAATATGCGAATCCAAAATTTGTTTCGCGTGATTTATAAAGATTGTATAATCATAATAAACAGTGTAATTAAAGCACGCGAGATACTTAAGGAAAGTTGATGGTTAACTAAACAAATTTACTCGAGGCTTACTACACTTCAGGAGCGTAGTATTACATTATTTTTGCTACAGGCTAAAAAGATTTTTCACTCCTTGTCGATGGACCATTTCACTTGTAAATCTTTAAAAACTAGTAAATTTTCAAGTTACAAATTCTTGTATTTTATTCTTTGTATTTTGTTTTTTAATTTTGTTCATAATTTTGGAACAATTTTCGTTTTTAATTTTGGTTCACATAAATTATCTTTTTATTTATTGGTAATCATATTGTAGTATAGTAAGTTTATTGAAAGGGGTTTTTTCAATGAAAAAGATTTTTAAAAAAGTAATTGCATCATTTATTTTTGTGCACAAAATGCTCATCAATCATATATGTAATCCAGGGTAGAATAACAACATTGAATTTTGTTATAGTAGCTCACAAAAATTCAATTTTGTTAAAATAGCTCACAAACATGTAATTTTTTAAAAATACACAAACATGTAATTTTTTAAAAATACACAAAAATGTAATTGTTTAAAAATACACAAAAATGTAATTTTGTTAAAATAGTTCACAAACATGTCATTTTTTTAAAACAGTTTACAAAAATTAAATTTTGTTAATGTAGTTCACAAAAATCTAATTTTGTTACAACAGTTTACGAAAATCCAATTCTGTTATAACAGTTGACAAAAATCCAATTCTCTTACAATTTACAAAAATGCAATTTTCTTGTAATAATTTACTATAATTAAGTGTAAAAATGAATTAAAAAAGAAGTTTATAAATAAAAACTTCTATATAAAAAAAGTTTTACGCCACAAAAGATCTGTTTTATGTTTAACAAACAAGAATTGCACATTCATTTTTGGGTATTTGGCTTTGTACAAAAATATTTCATAATCATGCTAAATTCTCTGCATTGTTTCTTTTGTCACCTGAGTAATTAAAAGTATAAATTATTATGCAGTACAAAGTATGTTACACGATTTTTCTTTAAAACGAGATGGGCATAGAAAAACTGTTACTGCTAATTTACTTAAATAACTAGAAATACAATTTTTACAATAAACCATATGCATGGTTTGAAAACATTTCTTTATCGTAGTTTTACTTAATTTCTTTTACAGTACTTCTATCATAGTTTTCTGTCCTAGTTCTATCATAGTTCTTTTGTCTTAGTTCTATCATAGTTCTATCATAGTTCTTTTGTCTTAGTTCTATCATAGTTCTTTTGTCCTAGTTCTATCATAGGTCTCTTTTCGTAGTTCTATCATTATAGTTCTTTTGTCGAAGCTCTATTATTACAGTTTTTATATAGTCTTTAAGTCGTCATAGTTCTTTTATAGTTTCTATACCATTATCATTCTTTTATCGCTTTTTAATCAAATTTCTCCAATCGTAGACTTATCATCATAGTTCTTTTATAATTGTATCTTTACTCAATTTGTGCTTCGAGTTTGTCTGGGCAGTAAAAAGAGCTTCTAACTACGTGTCACTCACGTCCATTTTGTCTTGATCTCGATCACCAGCGTAGTATTCATTGGCAGGCTCTACAATTTTATCTAAGTCTTGAGGATTTTGTCTGCTGTCAGGATCTGGTTCGGGATGTCTATCTTCTTCTGGGGGCAGAGCATCGCAAGGGACATCTTGCATTTGAACACTCGGACTATGCTGCACCATCTTCAGATTGTCATACGTGTGTTTGACGATCAAATCCAAATATTGCTTGCTGTTTGCGTTTTCTTGTCGTGTAACCACATCGGGATGTAATGTGAAGTCTGGTGCGAAATACTCCAAATATTCTGTGTAAGGAAGCTCATTGCTAATTTGTTCGTCAACAAGGAGAGATGTTTCGTAGGTCCAGCATCGCGCAACGTTGCGCAAAGTGTAACCTCCTCCACCTACAGCAAGAAGAGGCACATTCAAGTCCCGAACGAATTTTACACATTCTCCATGTCCTCGTGTACTCAGACTGAAACATCCTAATCTATCATTTGCTAAGGAATCCGCTCCGCATTGTAAAACTATCGCCGATGGTCGGAAATACTCCATTACGTGAGATATCGTTGGCTTAAAAACCTGTAATGAAACGAAAAATTGTCAGATCTTTGAAATTAAATCGGTGAGATTTAACTCATTTGAAACCTTAAGATTAGACTCGTTTAAATTCTTCGGATTAGACTCATTTAGATTTTTAAGATTAACTGATTTAGATCCTTAAGATTAACTCATTTAGATTCTTAAGATTAGACTCATTTAGATCATTAAGATTAAACTCATTTAGATCATTAAGATTAAACTCATTTAGATCATTAACTCACTTAGATCTTTAAGATTAAATTCATTTTAATTTTTAAGATAGGAATCAATCTATTTGATTTTAAAATACGATACATTTTTAAAAATAAATGAAACTTTACAAAAATAATTGTAGTTACAAAAATCCTGCAATGCACAAGTGGAAATATTCTTGATAATTATTTTCAGTCTTTCTGAAATTTAATTTTAAAATCAAGATACGCATTATTTTTTTTAGTATTTTGTAATAAATAATTTATTAATATTACTTAAAAATAAGTAATGTAATCATATTTTTGAAGAGTATTTTTTTTATTTTAAATAATATTTATTATTGACGTTTATTTTATTAATTGATGTTTACTTTATTGTATTATTGATATTTACTTCCTTGTATTATTGATATTTACTTCCTTGTATTATTGATGTTTATTTGATTGTATTATTGATGTTTATTTAATTGTATTGATGATGTTTATTTTATTGTATTATTGATGTTTATTTGATTATATTGTTGATATTTATTTGATTATATTGTTGATGTTTACTTTATTGTATTATTGATTTTTACTTCATCGTATTATTGATATTTATTTGATTGTATTGTTGATGTTTACTTTATTGTATTATTGATGTTTAATGTATTATTGATGTTTATTATTGACATTTATTGATTTCGTGTCTCCATTTTTGAACAGAGACACATTGTTTTCTACATTTTAATTCTATTGATTTAATTCCATTAAATTTAGAATATCAGACTGATTAATTAATTTCCGTTAGACTCTCGATTCACAAGTCATTGTAATTTTGCATTTTCAATTATTCATGACAGTACTACACGATCAAATATCCTGTGTAAAAATCCGTCAATCCCTAAATATAGATTTTAAATTCTTGTAAAATATTAAATTTACCTGAACATACGACGCATCATCGATGCCTTCCCTTAAAGGAACATTTACTGAATAATATTTTCCACTCTCAGAGCCAATTTCGTACATGTCTCCTGTTCCGGGAAAGAAATAATTTCCATATTTATGAAAAGAGACGGTCATGACCCTGTCTGTCATGTAAAAAGCTTCTTGAACTCCATCACCGTGATGGACGTCGATGTCAATGTACAAAACTCTAGCGTGATATTTAAGCAATTCTAAAATAGCAATTACTATATCATTTATGTAGCAGAATCCTGAAGCTTCGAATTTTTTTGCGTGATGTAAACCTCCACTCCAATTAATTGCAATATCGCAAACATTGTTATTTAATTTCATTGCTCCGTCGAGTGATGCACCGGTATACATTGAACAAAAGTCAAATAATCCATCAAAAACTGGACAATCGTCACCGACGTTAAATTGACTAAGGTACTTGGTATATCCTTGAATATTTTGGGGTGTTACTCGTTGGAGGAAGTCGACGTACTCTTCTGAATGGAAACGACACATATCGTGTCTGTTGGCACGATAGGGTCTATAAGTTTGCATTTTTCTGTGAAGTCCGTAATTAATTACTAAACTGTGAATTACTGAAAGTCTGTGGGGCTTCATAGGATGCCCTGGTCCGTAGTGAAAATTTCCAACATCGGGATTATAAAAATACGAAACTGTTTTGTTACTCATTTTGGAGCACTTTGAAATTCAGTTTTGTAAAATGTGAAGTCCGCTACTATTTCGTGATTATTTTTTTTTAATTATCAAATTTAATTTACTATTTATTTATTCTAAACAATTTAATTGTTTATTTCTTTTTGCCGCTTTTATATTTCACTATAATCGTTTTGAACCGTTTTAGGTTAACTTTAAGGCGCGGTCACACCTTTAAATGCAAGCAGCCTGCTTGCCTGCGCAAGCAGGCGGACGTTCACACCTTTCTGCATGCAGGAGAATTGCAGAATTTG